>JAWQUT010000022.1:2442145-2462686 GCA_033807755.1 Ellobium chinense
GCCCTTCCACAAAGACGCCTTCTTAGACAATCATATATACGCATTAGCAATGAACACAAACATATTCAATCTTATCCTATTCTGCCTGCTTGCTTTTCCCCTCAGCTTTCATTTGTCTGTTCATCCATCAGTCCTTCTTTATGTCCATTTTTTTGTCCATATTATGTCCGTCCATCTGTGTACTGTCTGCCTGTCTTTATACCTGTCTATCTGTCTGTCTGTCTGCCTGCTTGCATCACTGTCTGCCTGCCTGCCTGTCATCCTACCTGCCTGCCTGCCCGTCGTTTCGATTTTCACTCCCTTCCTTCTCAAGCTAGAATCGCAATGTATCACGAGATTGTAAGCCCCTTTGAAACAAACCTGACTAAGCCTATTATAACAGTCCTCTAATGATTTGTGACAAAGAGACATATTAGTAATGACAAAGACCTAAGCGGCTGTCAGATGACACTGTCAAGATCAAAGGCCATTTCCTGACAGACTGTCTGATAAGGTGACAGGTTGCATTGGTTAAGTCATATTCAGCCGGGGAAAAACAACAGACAGACAGACAGACAGACCAGACAAAGCAGACAGACAGACAGACAGACAGGCAGGCAGGCAGGCAGGCAGGCAGGCAGGCATGCAACTGGACGGACGGACGGACAGACAGACAGACAGACAGAAGGATAGACGGACAGACAGACAGACAGACAGAAGGATAGACGGACAGACTGACGGAAAGAAAGACAGACAGAAGAGAGACAGACAAACAGGCATGCAGATGGACAGACGTCAGACACAAAGACAGTTACTGAATAGAAAAGTATCTAGGCTGATAGATGATCATGGTTACTATGGATGGATGAATGGGTGGATAGATAGATGGATGGATGGATGGATGGATGGATGAATGGATGGATGGATGGATGGATGGATGGATGGATGGATGGATGGATGGATGGATGTGAACCAGTAGAAGCACAGAACAGGCAATTCATTAGCATGTAAGTGTGAATGACTTTTCAAATCATTTTAGACACGCTTGTCTAGTTGTGTCGATCTAACATCCGTATCTTTCAACATCTTCAGACGAAGGGTGGCGACTATTTCATTATTCTCCGATAAATAAATAAACACCTCACTGATGACTGAAAGGCGTTCAAACAGAATAATTTCAGTGCATCCCAGACCAATTACTTAATTATGGACACGCAAATTAGAAGCTTGTCAAAATGTCAACATTATGTGATGCCGGACTAGCCGCGCAATGCGTGAGGATGAAATCAATAGGACCACCCAGACTTAAGTGAGAGCACTTGGGGAGTGTGTCAGGCTAGGATCACACGTGAAACTTAGGAAATGACATTCAGATGAATAGAATGTAAAGATTAAGTTGCTATGAAATTAGCGTCTCTGACGTGTGATAGAATAACACATTCGCTTTGCATACTGAGGAATATGGATTCGTGTTCTTGGAGGGACAAAAGATTTTTATGGTGGCAGGTTTCTGTCTCTCAAAATCGATTTTTCACAGTAATTATTAAAAATCGCTTTTGGCACACTTTCCAGATAGTTTGTAATATCAACTAATGGCTCATATTTCCTCCTTCTAAATGTGACGTGTTTTATGACCTGGTAACATATTCGTCTGGTGACATAATAGAAAGAAGTCACAAACAATATATGAGGAGATCATTACAAGTAGCTGTCCTAGCTCACATTGGCACTGTTGTTAAATTGTTAAAGACTGTACATTTCATTTTGTCCACGTGCTGGGGAAAAAACCAATACCAACATGCAGGGAAAGATATAAATATCTTTTTCTAAAGACTAAGAGATACTTTTATTCATCCACAAGGGAAAAATTTGTTTTCGTTTACAGTGAATACATAATAAAGAACTATATTGAAGGAGCGCAACACGCACTCACGCGTGCGCCCGCACACACACTCGCACACGCGCGCCCCTGCACACACTCGCATGCACACACACACACACATACAAACACAGACACACACACACACACACACACACATAGACACACATAGACATGCACACACACAGGCACACAAATACACACACACGCCAACATTTCACTCAGCCGTCTAAATCGATATCACTTTTCGCACATGTAATATTGTTTTCCTCAGTTAGTTCAGATCTCAGCCATATCACGTGATTTGTCTGGTTTTTGTCAGCGATGGCTCAGGAAAACTGGTGTATATTATAATAATAGACTCAAATTCTCTTTATAACGACGACCCCTTAATGCAACTGTGTCTTAAGCGCCACTGGTCAAGTTTTGAGAAATCCAGAGTTGAAATTTTTGGCTGATGATAGATTTGGTTCATAAGACAAAGTGGTTATTTTTAATAACTCTCTCGTTTCATTGAGGATGGAGATGAGACAAAGTTACTTTAAGAGGCCTTCTCCCTTTTGATAAAATTGGCACTTAAGACAAAGTTGCATTAAGGGGTCGACGAGGCCTTGCCTCAGTTGCCTGTCTACACGGTGTCCGAGGCCAAGAGCTCTTCATGTCTGGAGGTATTTAACATTAGTGATAGGCAAGATTCGATTCCGGATTCGAATTCATTGAATCCTCTTAACGTGGGTTAGAATCCAGAATGGAATCCTGAAAATGGTCTGAATTTGAATCCTCCGTTCACAGAAAATTAAAAAAAAAAATGATATCGGTCTACAAGAAATCGTTATGCCATACCAAATTTCGGTTCTTCTTCCAAATATATAGGTATAACTCTTTAGCTCTATTTAAAATGAAAACACATTATAAAAGACCCCATGTTATATCGATTTTCTTGTCATTCCAAGTAGTACAAGCGCATATTCCATAAATATCCCGCCCTCCTTTGGGGCTTGAATCCGAATTATCCATCGAATCCTATCTCTAGATTCAAATCGCGTAGGATTCGATTCTGCCCAACCCTACTTAACATCAGAGCGGCCCTACGTCATTAAAGAGACAAGTGACAAGTCGGCTGCATTAGGTCAGGATTTACGAGCGGATGTCTTGTGTCACCGAGCTCTCAGTGGTCATCGTCAAATGGACACTGGTCATCATCAAGGGTCATTCGTTTCGATGACAGACAACAGTAGTGACCGTGATGCAATGCTTGAGTGACATTGTTTTGGGAGCACTGTTGTACTCATTAAGATGTCACTACGGTTAAGGATACTCTAAGGCCAGTCCCAGGTAAGAAACAAGAGGAGAGCATGATGGGACATTTCACTCACTGACTTCAATCGCTGGCTTCACGCTGGGGCGCAACATTTTCCCCCTGAATTTTCCGAGTAAAGCATACAGACTCGAAATTTTGCGGTTCGCTCTCCAAACTTTACGGTAAAGAATACTGATATAAAACCGTCTTATATTTGTAATGTGACAGTACATCCATCTGAATCAAGGAAAGGTCAAAGGCCTTTTGTAGGCAGGACTGGACTTCCGATATAATAATGATAAGAGTTAGTGAATCCGACAGGCATCTCCTTTTCCAAAAACTGAGATAAACTTCAGGGTTACTCAAAATGCAATAAAGAGAATGAATATAAGGATGAAGACGACGCGAATTTAATACAATTTACTTAAGCTCAGTACAAGTAAAACCAAAGTTTGATAACACCGTTTAGAATCACATGTAAAAGTGGAAGTGTCTCAGCGGCTATTCGTGTTAGAGATCTCTTGACGACCAAAAGGAGAATAATGAGTGGACATTAGTTCATAATATTGCTGCTCTGTCACAGTCCAGTGCAAAGATCTCCATATAGATCAAGCAGACAATCTTTTTTTGGTCACCTAATGTTCGATGTCACCAAATCGTGGGGCTTTGCAAAGACCACCCTGCAGGGAACTGGGCGACAGAAGAAGAGATGGGAAGGTAACATCCAAGTGTGGACTGGATTTAAGCTGAGAGAAACAATGAGAGCCACAGAGAACAGAGAGGAATGGAGAAAGCTGGTCAACAGATCATGTGTGGTGCCCCAACGACCCCAGGGGGTTATGGAATAGGATAGCATGGGACGCGATGGGATAGGATAGGATAGGATAGGATAGGATAGGATAGGATAGGATAGGATAGGATATTCATAGGATATATTCATAGAATAGGTGTCCAAGCAAACCTCAAAATATTTTTCTTAATATAAACCAAAATCTTGCTTCCTTCAGCTATGAAGATGCCAATGTTTTGTGTTTTTTCAGTGTTGGCTATATAAGGTTTTACACCTCTTGACTCATTAACTTATTCTGGGGTCCCAAGCCAAAATGCTTTCCTAACATGTTGCTTAGTTTTTCCTCCAAATTTTGACACAAAGAAAAATGCCCCTAAACCAATTAAATTTTGAGAACTTAGGCAGTGAAGCAGGCTACCTAGTATTTTAGGCATTTTTACTCAGTAACAGGGTAATCTTACCCACCAAGCAACAATCACAAAGTTTATACTTGAGTGGCTAAACTTCACCGATTCTGAGTCTACAAATGTATTTGCATCTATCTAAGATTTTGAAATTCAAATCCAACTCCTTTCCCTCCTCATCTTGGCCAGTTTTCTGATTTTATAGGGACTATTTAAAATTGCATATCAAAATGCCAGCTGCTGTTGGTATCTTCATTCCTTCATAAGATTTAGCCCAAGCAGTGTAAATAAATCAGTCATTAAAGAGGTTACCGAATGCAAAAGTGGAAGTACAGTGCCATCTTCACCTTACACAAGAGAGCGGTGTTCCATTTTGAGAGAATATGAACTAAACGCTTTTTGAATTATCACAGGCAGGAGAACCCTCATAGCTATATTTTTTAGACTATTATTTCGCTCAAAAAAAAAAAAGCATCGGTTCACACTTTGTTTCCTTTTAATCTGTTAGATATTTAGCTATACTGCATATAATTAAGTTTTTTTTTTCTTAAATAATGATAAATATAACATGGGGCTTTCACCTTCCCCTTACATATAGCACTCATCATGTTTTAGACCTCATTCAGACCATGTTTATTAAATCACAACATAACATCCTAGCTAAACCTGATGCACTTCATGTCACAGAAGCTTGGCTTGTCTGAAAGATACTCTTTTATGAGGGTAGCTCCAGAAGGTGATTTCAAGCGACGTAAGCGCTGCATTCTGAAGCGTAGCAAAGCTGAATAGTAGTGACAGATAACAGCGTCGTAACTCCTCGTAACCGTCAGAGATTATTAGCGGCTTCTTTGCAATAAGGACGTGTGACGTCTTCATCGAGAGGGGGCGAAGCCTGGAGTCGTCAGATGTTTGGGGCCAAGGAAGATGCTGTCGCTCAAATATTACGCAGATTTCATGGAAGGTTGTAGAGGTTATGGTTTTGTTTTTTTGTGGGGAGGGGGAGCGAAGGGGTGGGATGTGGTGGGAGGGGGCGGATCCGGAAGTAAAGTTCCTGGCCTATGTCGCCAGAATCATAATCAGTGTTGCCACTCTGTTCATGAGCATTTCTCCTTCAAAGAGAATGATTCTTTCCTTCATTTCCCTGCGCATGATGGCGTTAAAGCAAATTAAATGGTAAAAAAAAATACTGTCAGAAAGCCAAAAAACTAGGCATGCTCGCTCATTTTAGCCTACACTTCACGAGTTTTCCCAACAACTTACGAAAAAGCGATTTATGCTTATGTGAGGGACTTCAAGAGCTGTTCCTGTGACGGTCATCTGACATCACATTTTTGTATGGGATCATCTAACAAATCACTGCATATGTTTCATGTCTGTGGCACTTTCTTAGCCATAACAGACAACAATGGAGCGCACTTAATACAAACACGCTTAGTGCATAAACACGCAGAGAGACAATATATTATTTTAGTCCCGATTATTCCTCTCCAAAGGTAAGTGTATGGTTAATACGCATTTCTGTTAATACGTACACTTTTGGTCGGACCCAAGGTGTACGCATTATCTGTGCTCCACTGTATTTGGATCCGAGCTGTCTCCCTTTTCCTTGGCCATCTTTGATAAGACACAGTTACGCACTTTCTCAGATGTTCATGGTAGGTATGGAATGTTATTGTCTTCTTTTACATGGAGCTAGTCGATTAATGGCATATGTGTGTGTGCATCAATGCTTTATACTTTCTAAGAAGGTTAACGTTGCCATCCATTCTAATAATAGTAGCGTCCTCCTCTGTCATAAGGGAATGTAAAATATGTCTGTCTATTTGCATGTCCGCCTGTTCTCTTTTTCTCTTTCCGTCTGATGTCAAACGTCAAACATTATCGACACATATCCGGCGACACACATGAAATACCTCAGTCATCACATGAACACTACAAACGCTTACGGTGATCCGCCATATTTACAAACATTTCACGTTCCCGCGAACAAGGCAGCTACATGATGTTTATGCCGTCACCACAGTAAATAGACTAAATAAGGATCATTGCCACTAAATCCCGAAAATTACCGGGCATAATGCTTTTATTATCCCCTGTAAGCTTTGAGCACACGGCGTGACGTAATAAACTTCGTTTCGTATTATGAGGGGCCCCGCAAGTTTTTACTTGTTTCCGTACTTTGTTGTTTATCAAGCAACATTCCCCGAGGGTTAGAGGTCAGGAATTTATCATGGCTTTATGTCCGAAATGAGACAGGTTAACGGGGCCTGAGCTATGATCGTTTTACGGTTGCTCCGTCAATTTCATTCATTTCATCTTGAGCAATAACCGCCGGCGACAGGCAGGCCTGGTGGCTTCGGTAATAACATGAGACTGACTGTGGGCATTTTGCCTCGTGCTGTCTTTACTTTGTTTGGGCCGAGTTCCCGAGCCTGCAGACCGCGGCTTGTAGATTTATGAAGATAAATCTTGCCCTCGCGACATCCACTGTAAAATAAATGACATGGTCATCTCATGGCAGATGAGACGAGTCCTGTGCAGGGCCGTGGAATTCCCGCTGTATTGTCGAGCAGATAGTAATGGTTGTTAACATGAAATAAGGAAGGAGTGAGAAGTAGGGGTCGCAGACTGGTCCGCATGTTGGATAACCGCTACAATGGAAATGATTTTAAGCACCATTCTGTGCTGAGAATACGAGGGTCATTCCACAAGTTGCAGATAATAGTGTAGAGAATAATATAGTGCTATAGCATTTTCTCAGCTTTTTTTAGGAAGAACCACTACGGTAACTCTCCTTAACTTGGCTCACTGAATTTCATCTTTATGAACCAGTAATTAAAGCAGTCCTTCCGCAAAAGGTCCGATTTGGCTGAAATTTCTACTGTAAGGGCCATTCAAACTACAAACAATTCTGAATTTTGCCTTCGCAGCTTCCTCTTCTTTCTGAGAATGTTATTACAGGGGTGAGGGAGAGGAAGCGTAATTATTCTCTCCATTGTGTGTGGAAGAAGGGGGTAGGATATGTGTTTATCTATGTGTGCGTGCATATTCTGAAATGCCTTTTATTATCGAGAGAGAGAGAGGGGAAGAGAGAGAGAGAGAGAGAGAGAGAGAGAGAGAGAGAGAGAGAGAGAGAGATCGAAAGAGATAGAGAATGAAAGAGAGAGAGAGATTGAGAGAAAGAGAGAGAAAGAGAAAGAGCACCTCTGAAACACCTGATTGTGTATGGCAAAAGACCAGGAATTTGTGAAGGAGGTGGTAGTACATGGTCCCAAGACACAGGGAGAGGAAAACAGGAGCAAAGCTTTGAACCAAAGTGTTTTGTTTATAAGTCCCTTTTAATGTATACAAAAAGTGTTAATTGCGAAAAAGACGGAAAGAACGAAAGAAAGTCAAAGGACTGACAAGACACAGTGAAGAAAAGGCACATGAGAGTAAAGAGAAAAAAAACAACCAACGTGTGGCATTGTAAACGATGAGGTTGTTTCTACCGTCCAACTTTCTCTCAGAGAGAGAAGGATCAAAAGAAGACATGAAAGGTTCAAGAGAGTTTGTGTGCACGCTGGATCTTGTGCTGGCAGCCTACACCCCTGGGACAAATTGTGATACAGTACTAAGAGCGGTTGTGGTGATTGCAAGGGAACGGGGAAGTTGTGATAGCCTTGCAGGGACCTCAGTGGTCGTTATCTAGCAAGTAGCAGTCAGATAATGATGTAGTGATAAGGACGTTTACACTGGAAACATTAGTATTAAACGTATTTAGTTATAGGTCAAGTGATGTGGTTGCGGTGGAGTGCGTGGAGGAAAGCGTGATTTACTTAGGTATTAGTATATGAGTCATAACGGTCATTGTCTAAGATAATACGATTAAGGAGTAGGATGTTGTGTTAATTATGGAGCGTCGGTTGTCTATAATGATTGGGATCCTTCTGTACCGTTGAGCTTTCACCATGAGAGAATAATGTGTGTTCATTTGGGTTTGAATGTTTGTAAGTTTACATGTACACATTCGTTCACGCACCAACACATTGTCCGTTTACAAGTTCTAGATCTACGAGTTTTCAGTTTTCCCTTCTTTGTAATTTGATTGATTGAACATCTATGACTATGAGTACTCTGGCAGTTCATTTGGTTCGGTTGTCACACAAAACTCCCGAACTCACATCAAATCTCATTCAGTAAACGAATGCCGATATTCTGACTGTACAACGACTTGGGAAGAGAACGAAACAGACAGACAGATCAACCGACACATGGAGAAAGGGGAATGAAAATTAAAGAAAGAGTATGTAGATGTGAATATGTGGTAATGCCGTTTTTTTTCCTCCCTCCCATTCTAACCTCAAGTTGGTAATTTCGTTTTCGAGGCTGCCAACGACATCGCTCGTCAGATTCCTCCTTTCAACGCGAGGAGATTGTACAATCTATTTTAGTTCTTTAGAGTCGGAACCACTTTTCAGTTCAGCATTCTTCAGAGCTTCTTCAGGTTATAGCCTGCATAGCTCTGAGACCATCTGGATAGTTTCAGTCCTCGCGTAGGTGGGTGGCACTTGCAAACTCGACATATGTTGTTCTTTCTGGTTTTCATTTAGCAAGACACGCGAGACAGCCTGACAACAAAAAACAACCCGTGAAACAACAAGACACGGCTCATTATCGTATAAAAACGTCGTCGACGACACGTGAGCAACAAGAACACGAATTCGCTATTAAGTAGCTATATTACATCACCATCATCACCATAGCATCGCTCATCACAACACTTTCAACCCCACTAACCACCGCATTCAAATAATCTTATCATCGAGATCATCATCATCACCACCACCACCACCACCACTGTCATCATTACCATCACCATCACGATCACAACACCAACAACTGTGACATCTTAAAAACACTACTTAACTCACCATCAGAGAGTAACAACATTCTCACAAACATCACATAGATTGAAGTAACGATAACAACAACGCCAAATATAGCAACGACAACAACGCCGAAAATGGCGACGATGACTACAACAACGCCTCAAATGACAGCGACTACGACGACATCAACAACAACAAAACCGATAATGGCGACAACGATATTAAGAACACCGGAAATGGTGAAGACGACAACAGAGACAATATCTATCGTTTATAGTAGCAAAACAACGCCATCTATTATATCTATTAAAAACAAAACATCAATAATATCCTGAATCACAAGGAAATTCCTTCCAAACTCACATACCATCACAGTTTATTCAAACAAAAAAGCATGTACATGTAACATTCTGCATTTGCATCACTCTGGCGATTTATTATATCATCATGTTTCATTTTAACTCATTTCAACACAGTTCCTTTAACTTTAAGACTTCAATCATTGTGCATCAACATCGTAAAACACATGTTGTATTATCATCCATAATATACAATAAAAACAAACTGTTAACGCGTAAATGCTGCATCAAAATAAAATACAATTTCTAACTGCATCAACAACAGTGTATGGGCTATCACAGGGGTTCCCAAATTGCGATAACTTGTGTACCTGAAATAACTTTACACAAATTCTCCATATTATCCTTTACGGATCACATCTGGCCTGTGAATCTAACCACGCACGCCCCAGCAGTGCACTCACAGAGTGTCAGCTGTACTCACTGAACTATGAAACTCATGACCGCTCGTTACCAGTGCAGTGGCTGTAGGCATCCTTACATTAGTTAACGCGCTGCGGTAACCACGGGAAACTCCAGTAATACTGGTAGTGTTCACTGTGGTAAACGCAATATTATGTTACCTTAACTATGGATTATGCATAAAGCCACAATTTCGCGGCGCACTGTAAATTATTTCACTCCGCACTTTCTAAAGGCAAAATTTATCAAAAGTTGTTTTCAGCTATTTCTAGACAAGCGAAATGTTTCGGAATGCAAGTATTTCTCAAATGTTTCCTTACAAATGCGATTTCGAGAGCATTACATGTATCTGCATTATTGAGTGTGATAATCGAACGGCAGGAAATGTTCCGCTTTTATATCGTCAGTGCATAGCAGGGTGAAAAATGTTTGACGGATGACACTGAAATGGGATTGGGGATATCCCCAGAACTACAAAACGTGCTACCTAGAATCATGGTGTCCGCGAATATGCATGTTTTAAATGCTTTATAGCAGGTTTGACGCCAGTGAATGATTTCGACGGTAAACGCAATCAGATTATGCAGAATTCCATCCAATTTAACCGAACACCGAGGCCAAATTCAGACGCAAAAGTTTAACTCTGCTATTTACTTTTCAGCATTCCTTTATGGGTACTTGTATCATAGTGTGGGAACCCCTGATCTATAACTCTGCAGTTTCATACAGGGTGTACAATAAACACACTGTGAGTAGTGTGAGCAAGGCAACGTAATGAGATTACTCATATCTTTACATGAACCGACACCAGTTAAAAACAAGGTGTTATTCTATAAGTATATATACCCCTTAAATAAATATGTGGTTTCAGCAGTATCTTAATCTTAGTCATATAATGTAAAACGGATGCACGTTATCACAGAGACAGGCTGATGAAAATCTGAGACAAAAATTACAGCCCAGTAGCAAAAATTCTTGACTCATGAGCCAGACGTAATTATGTCCAGATTCAACGTTGAGAGAGAAAGCTTTGCTGTGTGCCAGATTATATTTAGGTTTAGTTATCCTTTTCAACGCAAATTCCCCCTGACTTTTTCACCACTGTTTCTTATCAACAATAACAATAACAATATTAAGCTCATACAACAATCTGTTGTAAATGAGCAATCAATAACAATATTATACAATATCATCAATTGCATGGTCAATGAGGATGCCATTCTGGGGTTTTGATGTTAAACAGTTGATAAGGGTCATTGAGATCGAGAGAAAACATGACAGGACTTAAAGTTCTCTCCTTCCCTGAGACCCTAACAGCAGTTAAACATGGGCGACATTGTACCATTAAAAAATTTACATCATTTAATCCTTCCTTTCCATACCTCATTCAGAAACAAGATAATGAAATAGAATGTGTTCTCCTAAAATCAGAATTTCGAATTCTGGACATAATTACTTCTGGTAGACGAGCAGCAACGCACTGCTCATCACAGAATAAAAAAAAGTTCGGAAGTACTAATCGCTATTTCTCACATATTGCAAAACGCTATCATCATTGACAGGAGACTTATCCTCTCAAAACGCAGCAGTTGGCACGCAGCAACATGCTTAGTCAACAAACATGACTGCCATGGACATACCGGAATAAAACAACAGAATTCACACTGAAACAGAAAGGTCTCAGTCAGTGACGTCATTTTAGGGATATGCACTTGTGTTGACTTTATTTATTCTGTGTTGCTCCCTCACATAAAATGCATGAATTTTAATGCTTGTTGATTTTTTAAAAAAAAAGTAATAAAATATCACAGAGGACGTCTATAAAGAGCAGATATCTAAATGCTTGTTGGAACGAAAGAGAAATAAGTGAGAGCTAAACATTGCAAAGTTGAACTACAATAGCCAAGGTCAGATTAACATGGTGCCGGGACGTGGTAGAACCACTGCCACACTCTCTGTGACGCTGAAATACCACGGATCTATTGGGTCTTGATCGGCGCAGGGTCCTGGGTGCTTTGAACAACCTGAGGTCCTTAGGCATAGTTTGCCCCATGTTTAATCAGTATCTGGTCATTTTAAAAATAGTCCTGCACAATAAAAGCATCATAGCTGCTTACATATCACAGAATGTGATATCAGCCTTTATTTTTAAAAAAAAGTCATTACTCTGCTTTGTTGAGAGTGAGTAAAATAGCACGAAATGAGATCATCACAGCCATTAGCAGAGGAAATAAAAAACAGAAGAAACTCAACATGAGGTCCCACGTCAGTACTAAGTACAGTCATATATTATTATCGTCTTTGCAATTCTATCAGAAGTTGTAAGTTAAAAACATCAGCGCTACCAGACATTCTCCATATTTTATCATGATCTTCATGTTATTGACTGAACTAGACTAGTCAATCAGACACCGATTTCGGTCTTACCCGGAAGAAAAAAAAAATCCCCACCTACTCACTACCCTGTGCTACGTTGGTTTGGTCTCCGTGGATGCCTGTGGAAAGTCCTAAGCAAAGTAGATATCAGTGTCTGGGCAAGCCAATATGGCAGCGACTGATGCGGAAGAGCTAGAGAGTAATGCACTGACTTGCGAGTGATGCTCACCGCAACTTCAAGATCAGCCAACCACTTGCTAGGCTAGGTGATATTTTTTTTTCTTTGGTCTTGAAGCGAGGATTGGACATAGCCTTCCAGACAGTGACACTACACAACTTACTCTTTGCTATTTTACAGCCAGACAGACAGAGTCCGTCAACCCGGGATGACAGTCTGTCTAGTAAAGGAGGAACCCAAAGGACAAACCTCAATCATCGAAGTGGAAAGATCCAGCCTGCCAGGCACGAGATTTGAAATAGGGCGTCAATGCTCTAAAAATAATGCTCATGCATTAAAAAACAGAAAACGGTGTCGGGCAGACAGATCTTGGGCCCTCGAAAAGGGAAATCTCTTGACGCTCTTCTCCCACTCCTCCCACCAGACTTTCCCTTTAACAATACAAATCACTGCAGCTGGAATTACACCACTCAGACCTATTGAGAGCTATAATTATATTAAAACAGGTGAGGAGAGAAGATGGGATAGCTTAAGAGGCCGCAGTCGCTATAAAACATTAAATGCTGATGGCGGAAAACCAGCGCTGACTATTTTCTATACAAACTTGGCAACATGGGAAGAGAAAAGGTCATAATAACACAGTGTGAGCGAACGATGTGCTGACAGCTACTTTACACTTTTAGCTGAGAGTCTCTAGAATAATCATACTTCAACCACACATTAATGGGTATCTCTACATCTGCATGAAAACTTTCTGACAACAGTGTCAGTCTTAAAGTTTGATTAACCCATGACAATTTCTTGACAATGCTAAATTACTTTGTCAGATATTACAAAGCTAAACACTTTAGCAGTCAGCTCCATTTCATAATGATTTTACATCCGCACATTAGCTCTTTGTGCTTTCATATTGATGAAAAACCAGAAAAGAGTCTGAATTGAAGTTTAGCTGATCGATCAAAGCTGAAATGAATCTGAAAAGCTTAGGATGAGAAATGAAATCCATTTTCAAGTTGCTTTCCATTTATAGAATCTATATGCTGCTACTTATAATGGTATGTAGCCACATTTTGCAAATATTGAAACCAAGGTGCACATTCTATGACAGTGTTTCAATATAAAGCAGTGTATAAAGCAATATGTCTGTCTTATCACACTGGGATTTTCACAGGTGGATATCAGGTCTGCTTCTAAAGTGATATAGCCATATTACGACTTTTTTTGATTCACTGTTTTTTCATTGATACTAACTTAAGTAAACTTCTGGTACTGAGGCAGCAATAAGCATGGAATTGCCCCAGCAAAACCTAAATGTAAAGGTGTACATTTCAGGCAACAGGTGCTGGAAGAAAACGAATTTAAAAAAGACGAAAGGCTGCACAGGTATCACATTTTCTTAACAACCAGCAAAACAATTATCTTGAGGCCAATGCCAAAAGAGAATTCCAAAACAGAAGTGCCGCTGTTATAAAGAAGAAAAAAACAACATTTTAACAAAGACAGTACAATTCCAATTCGAAAGGTACATTTCAGAATCTGTCTCATTATCTATCTGTTTATGGCAGATTGTTGGCGTTTGGCTCTATTTTATTGGCCCTTCAGTGAACAAGATAACACAATTTAATTTCAAAAGCGACTTTACAGTCTGCTTCATTACCCATGTGTTTATGGCAGGTTGTTGGTGTGTGTGGCTGCATTTACTGGCTCTTAGGGCGCAAAATCTAATGGGAAACATTGTTATTACCTCTTGCTCTCAACAGCGGATGAAATGTATGTAAATTGCAGATAACATTCTCTATGACGGCCAAAGAAAGGGACTGAGTTCATATGGCTGCAAAAAGCAGTCATGACATTCATGCAGTGATTTAAGAGATACCCTTGTGACTGCTTATGATATACAGGCATATGAGGATTTCACAAGACCAGGTTCGCATGCTCCCGAGTGCCTGTAAACTTTAGTGTGATGCAAATCTGCAGGTGGTTGAAAGAAAATCCTAAACAAGCTTGAGTTCCAGAAGAAACATCTTCACGCCAAGGTAAACCTGCTATCTGAATTTTAAACCATAGTCTGAGTCAGCCCGTCATTAAAATCTTGATTTGATGAGATCATCTGCGTCTGATCGAAAGGGCGAAAGAATTGAACTTATCTCTGTTGTAAACAGTACGAGGATGACGAAGAATGACCTATTTTCCTTACCACTTAAAGGGCCGTAAGTACGCTTTCTGGCACTCCCAGAGATTTTTCTAAATTAGCCAATTTCAACAAAGCTCACTTTTGGCTTAAGCAAAATGTAAACGTAAATATTAATGTACTTGCATCATCGAATCTCGCTTTCGGAAGTAAGAAATCCATCCTACTACAAGGCAATGTAAAAAACAGACAATTCCTCTGACGATGGAGGAGTAGAAAGAGGAAGTAATGATTTCTGGAGTTATGGCTTGCGATGCCTGGAAGACGGTATAGTATAGTTACTGAGAGTAGAATATTCTTTGAAAATGATACGTATTGGAGGGAAATGGATCGTGCTGTTCAGAGTGTTCTGAACAAGTCATTGAGATTTCGCCTAGGCAAGTTTCCAATGAGGAGAATAGTATCAATTTTCTGATAGCACCCCCTAGCCCTGTTCCTGCCCCAAACCACAGGTTATGGTTGAAACGATTGACAACAGTCCTGCATAACATCAAATATTGTGAATATCTGATACAGATTGAAACAAGGCAATATGCTCATTAACATAATCATATCAATAAATTATCACATTTTTTAGACACGTAATGCTGTTGTCACTGACATTTTGACACTGTTTGCACAAACTGTGCCATCCACCTGACTTTACAGTAAAATCTGGCTGATGCCACGCAAAAACTGGACACAGAAAATCGAAAGGTTTAGACTGTGGGACAGAATCTGGAATCTCGCTCAATGCCAACAGCATGAAATTTACATTTTTGTTGGTAAGCTTTTTAAACTTCACCTGATCTGAACGTTGCAGCAATGAAAGAAACAAAAAATAATACTGTCAAGTAGTACATAAAAATGTAATTTATCCATAAATATTAATTTGCTTAACAACATTTCACTTAAATATCCGCTATTTCAGTGAAAAGGTTCATTTTCTATGATCCGCAAAGTTTCACTGGAATGCAAAAACTTGGACCATTTAATCTGATCTGCAGCTGCATTTCAATGATTGTGTGTGCCATGACTAGTTTACAAGACACAAAATCAAAATTCAGATACTTGTACAGAAAAATATCGGGAACAAAAGCGAGTAAGACAAGGCTAAATTTCTTTGCTTCTTAAAGTTTAAAAGGTCTTAAGATGGCATTTGATCACGCATATTGATAATAAAAATAAGAAGCTTTCTTAATAGACATTCGGTAAGTCAATTTTCATGAGCAAAATTTTCCGAGATTTTCAGATTTAACATAAACAACTTGGCAGATCATGAAAATATCACACACGCATTAGATCATAAATATACTGGACAATAAGACATTTACTGATTTAAATGCACTTTTTCTTAAGGAACTGAAATGCCATTAAAACACTTTTATCAGAATTTCCCTGATATAATCTTCAAAAGTGAGCTTTCTGAGAGTTTCATATGTAACAAAAACAAAAATGCCTTTAACAAGAAGTGCTAGAGTTCCAGCACTGACTTACTGACAAAGGGAAATCTAAACGAAACTCTGATCTGAGACGGAATATAAGGCAAAAGCACCAAAACCAGAAAATAGAAACGAAACAGTAGCTCTAGCGACTTGCATTTTATACCTTTCCTCCTTGAGTTTATGTGTATTTTTCTTCAGAACAGATCATCAGTTACACCATACCCTATATTTCATACACAAAATACTTCAGCTCCTCCAGTGGCTTTCCGAGTTCTCCATTTTCAGTACCCGACATAGGGCACAAAATAAAAAAATGCTGGGTTCACCATGAGGCCTTCATGCCCTACATGGGAAGACCCACTAAAAGTGACAATGGCGTAAAAACATGTATGTAAGAGCACTCCAAATATCTGAAAAGGGAAGGTATTTATCTAACCCAATGGACTGAGACGTCAGCTTCTGCATTTTGGAGCCCAGCTTGACAACAGCATCCTAAATTGTTTATTTGGCGACAACACAGCACTTCCACTCCATATCCCACTGTGTCCAAAATTTTAGACATCCGAAGTGGTCCATTTATAGTCCAGCTCCCCACAAAACCCCGTTAAGCTCTGAAATTCCACTAGCAAAGAGCATCAGTAGTGATCAACCTGCATATCTGACCTTGCCCCCACCCTTATCAACCTCTGGTGCTCTCTCTCATGCTCTGCCAGCAAGTGCTTATCATCCTTCAGCTTCAGTCTGTGTTGCTGCAGACGGATGTAGCTCTCTTCCCTGTTGGCATGGACCTGGAGAGGTTAAAGGTACAAAAAAGTATAAGATTATGCAACATATCGTTACGCGCCTAATAATTGTCACGCTCATTCCACATTCCCTTACGCCTTTCTTTTTTGTGTTGAGAAATTAATTAATCTCAAACTGTTGCTCAATGCAAAACAAAAAAAGCAGATGTGGTTTAAGCTTGTAAAATTGGGATATGATAACGAGTCAAAACTCAACATTATTTTGTTTTGATAGGAAGAAGAAGGCAAATGGAAGATCATAGTAATATAAACACTTCGAATAATCAAACAGTGACTTAGACGACGAATGTGGAATGACCATAAAGATATCGCTATGAGTATCAGGACATGAAGATTCATGACAGAGAGTAGCGAAAAAGAGCGAAAAAGGACGAAAATGTTTATTAAAAAATATTAAAAGAATATTGCTTTCATCAAATTGCGCAAAATACGAAGAAGTCGTAATTTATTGCTCACTGACACAGACTTCTGTACCTTCTTTTTGTTTTTAACCACAACATTTTTTATAGCCACAACTTTTTCCATCGTGAATTCACCGGGTTTTTCTTTTTCTTTTTTTTTTCAAGCGTTGATGTATTTATTTTCGATACTTATTAGCAAGGCCAAATACTGACAGCACAACACAGTCACAGAAGGAGATGACCGTTATGATGAGTGGACAATCCAGGGAGAAAACCTCAAAATATTTTTAGCGGCGGTTGAGTCCATGTTCGGATAAGTCGACATTTTTTTTAAAAACTCCCCTGCCCGCATCGACTCATCTGGCGTCGAATGTATTTATTTTGAAGGCCGCTCTAAACGTGTGGCTCCTAAAGGACATGCAGCACTATGCATCTGCCTGCTTCACCTGGCTGATCCGCCCACTCTTTCTGGAATTAAATAGGAGGTATAGAACCTTTCCTCATATACTCGTACATTCAGCAAAAGCTGTACCACTCCACTTTCTACTTAAATGACCCAGCTGTCTCTACCACGAACACATCCAGATGAAACAATATCCCATGTCCCGGACGCAAGCTTGTCCCAGACACTGGTTCTAGGTGATGCGCTTTAATGAAATAATAATCGCTTTTGGCACGTGATTTAAAAAAAAATGTAACTGTGCAATTCTACGCTCAAATTTCTTCATTTGCCCGAAGTCTAAGCTAACTCTTAGGCATGTTTCATGATACCGCTCTTCTGAAACAGCGACCTTTGTATCTAAACACTGTCATCACTGGCTGTTAGTGCTAAATCACCACCACCACCACCACCACCACCACCAACAACAACAACAACAACAACAAAAATAAAATAACAGAATAGCAGCAGCAACGACAACACGAAAAACCTGTGCTTTTTCACAGATTAAGAAGCTAACCACGCATGAAGGTCACCGAGTGATAAGCAAAAACTGAATCTCGTATGAACCCCGTGACTTCTGAAGAAATATGTGATATTCGTCGCAAAAGAGCAGCAAAACACGAGCATGTGTCAGAAGGTAGGGCGTGGCTGAAAAAGAGAGACGGAGAGACGTGAGTCAAGAGAGTGAGAAGGAAGACAGAGATGGAGGAAAAAGGCAGAGAAGATGTTTAAGATTTAGGAGAAAATTGAATAGGTAAAGAATAAGAAGTAGATATAATAGGTAACACTGAAGGGCATTATAAGATATATTGAGTGAGTGATATGATCATACGTGGGTTACGAATTATGGAGACCATTATCCTTCCCCCTTGTCATATGTTCAATAATAATAATAATAATAATAATATAATAATAAAGTATACTTTGTGGCAGCCAATTTCCACAGCGCGAGCTTTCAGCATTTACAAAAACAATTAATTCAATAATCAATTCTCTTTCTCTTTTTCTCTCTCTATCTATTTATCTCTCTCCCTCTCAAGCTCCCCTTCTCCGCTCATAAACATTTTTAGCTGTTTCAAACATGTCTTATTATTTTAAATACCTGATGCTTGAGAATCATAATACTACTGTGTAGACAGACAGAACCTTCTGAGCAATTTTTTTTTTGAACATAGTGAATTATTACAAAGTACGCAAACTTGATATATCTACCCAGCCTCGAACAGTTGCACAGTTTCTCACAGGGTGTAAAGCCTGAGCGAACCTTCTAAATTTCAACCCGTGAAATCACGGCGAGAGGAGAGTCCCAAAAGGAAAAAGAGGAAGAAATACAAACAAGAGAAAATGCAAAAGGGATACTTGGAGGTAAAAAGGGAAGACAGAGGTAGACAGAGCAAGGCGGATAAGACGGACGGCGCCGCGGTAACAGGAGCCGTGAATTCCCCGTATGATAATGGCGATCCTTATCTCCTAAGTTTTCAGAGCATATATTCCGCTGGGATATCTGGCAAAATCTGAACTTTTCTGAAACGTCTACCTCACTGCCTTTCACCTCTCAACGATATAAAATGTCTTGAGCTGCTGAACTTAGAAGGTGGAGTGCATTTCCGGACTCCTTCAAGTTTGTTCTATCGGTGAGTTTGCATCACGGTCTGTCCGTTAGTGTTTAAATACAGAATAAAAAGAAATAGTCACGTTCATTCGACATTTGCCTAAGTCATTTCTTGATGATCTGAGTTGTTTATAATACTATGGCATTCCATTTATTTCTTTTTTTTTCCTGTAAAAACAAATGTACAGTTTTAACTCGTTATTATATCTGAATTTTAGCAGCTAAACCACATCTGTCTCACTGTTTTGCTCCGAGCAAAAGGATGAGAGCGCTAAATTTCTTAAAACGTCAAAAATTGACTTAGGCAAATATGGAATGAGCATGACGATTTCTATGGAAACACCACAACGGTCTTCGCATAGGCCCAGCTGGCTGACTATACGTCATATATACAGTATATAAACGTGACCGGATCTATGAGAAGACCAACGACTAACTCCTACGGTGCGTGCGTGCGTGCGTGCGTGCGTGCGTGCGTGCGCGCGCGCGCGTGCGTGTGTGTGTGTGTGTGTGTGTGTGTGTGTGTGTGGGTGTCCGTCCGTGCAACAATCTGGATAAGAAACTTAATAACAGGCCTGCCAAGTTTCAATGCAATAATATCTTGAGTAATTTATGAGCTGTCTTGACATAATCATGAAAACAAATCTACCTAAAATATAGTGGCTTTAAAACTTGCCCTTAGGCATACACACAACAATATTTCTATACGTATAGGTAGATATGAAGATGCCAACAATACCTGACAAAAGGTGTGCAAATTTTTACAGTTCCTATAAAACAGAAAACTGGCCATGGGAAAGAGGGAGAGGGTTTGAAATTGAATTTTAAAAGCTTAGAGAGATGCAAATACTTCTGGAGACCCAGAATAGTCGGCATTTTAGATGAGTACACTTATTCTATGATATATTGTGTGAAAAGGCCTTAAATCTTAGGTAATCTGATTCGTTGCCTAAGTTTTCAAAATCTAATTTGTCATGGGGCATATTTCTGTGTGTCAGTTTTTAGAGGAAGAGTTAAACAATATATGTATAAAATATTTTGGCTCGGGGCACCTTGATAAGTCAATGAGGGCTGCAAAAGGCAAAAGCTTACAAAGCCAACAGTATGTGTGCGTGTGTGTATTTTTTTTT
>JAWQUT010000022.1:2462694-2521825 GCA_033807755.1 Ellobium chinense
GGGGGGGGGGGGGGAGGAGGAGGAGGGAAGAGTGGGGAGGACTGGCATCTTCATACCTACAAATACAGGGTACTATCATACCTACAAGTACAGGGTACTATCATACCTACAAGTACAGGGTACTATCATACCTACAAGTACAGGGTAGTATAAAACTAAGGGGGGGGGGCATAACCGTATGCACGACTAATAAGCCACGGCGTCCCGGTCAGACATCAGTAGGTAAACCATTTTGTACATTAATTAACTCCACCCTTACTAAGACTCGCCATCAAAGAGTGGCGTCCGCCGTCTACAAGGGGGCTCGTAAATTTTTTATCTTGCTCCCACATCTTTAGTACCACTCACACATCACCACACCAGCCTCCCTCCACCTTAGGGGGTTTCATTGCCACTCAAGTGCAGCAGCATAATAAGCGAGTGGTGGCTCGCTGGGTGGCTCCATGATCCACCCACGTATTTGAGGGATTTTGCATGATGAGGTTCAATGATGATCTCCTGCATCTTCAGACATTATATTTTTGGGGTTGTTTGGACGTCTCTGAAAGGCAACAAGTGGTGGGCAGTATCGTTTCTGAGTATCGACACTTTGATGATTAGGAATATCGATTCGATTTAATATCGAAAATCGATCTATGTAGTTTCGATACAATTTCGATACTTCCGATGCAGTGTTTCTGACCCAGACAAGTTTTCCTCCATTTCTTTAATATTATCATATTCCATGCCTTGCCTCTTCTAACCCGGTACAACGATTACTTATAACAGCACATCGAGTGTTTTGATTCCCGTCCGACTTTAAGTAACAAGAGAAACAGTCTACAAGATGCTTCATCTCAGAGTCTACAATGACCTGGTATCAAAACTTTATCGACAGTACCGCAATTAATTTCGATTCTTTTGTGATTCTTTGCTCCCGAAATCAGTTACCTTCCCAAGAGGTATCCAAGATATCGACAGAATCGTCTGTTTCGAGTTTCTTAAGTCAACGCACTGGGGAGTCATTCCGATACCCAGTAATACTTCATTCTAATAACCGCAACTTCATCTTTCACTAAGAGATACTAAAAGGGAGGCTCCAATATATATACAGTAAACTGGCCAGAATGAAACATCCTGGCGCCATATCAATTTTAGGAAAGACAAGATCTAGATCATGATCTGGTGAGAGAAAATGGATGACATGCATAGCTATTTCCTTGAGAGGCAATCTCATCATTTAGGTCAGACAGTGATCTCTATAATATAATAAGTATTACTCAGACGCAACAAATCGACCAAGTATTATTACTCTATTCCCATTTTCCCCATAAGAGGTCTCTCCAACTCTTCCTCTGACTGTTCCTGTGGAGGACGGTCTGTATGCTGATCTCTTGCTAACGTTCTACATGTCAATCACAGAGGCGTATTTCAAGACCAGGGGCACACTGAGGGATTATTATTAAATAAAATGAACGCATCCTGTTGTACGTGCGGCGCCTTTGACAACTGAATTGTTGTCTACCAGATGGAGAGTTCTTTAACTCACTAAAGACTAAAGACATGTATACATGTTCTCCACTGCACACTGCTATGATGTCATGTCCTCGCACTTGGCTAAGCATTAATTATGTAATGCGCCATTCTGTACATTAATTTGCCTCTTCAATCTTCTCATACTTTAAATTGTAGCTTAATCAGCTTATTCGTGGAATTCCACTGCACAGTTTTAGTACGACAATTTCATGTCATTTGAAAACTGCCCAATCTTCGGTGTAGGCCCCTTAAAGGATATAGTGTATTTCTATGCAAAAATATTAAAGCTTCACTCCTGCTGAAGAAAGAAAGCGTCCCTTTTTTTGTCTCACTTGAAATTATGGTGTTGTGGAGCTCATCCAAATGCTTTCTCCAAAACTACTTTTCGTTCAAATCAAGAAACAAATTCTTATCCCCACCCCCTTTCCATTATTCCTCTAAAAAAAAAACAAACTACAGTAAAATCCACCTCTTTCCCGTTCCAGTTTCCCGTCTGTTCCAGACCCTCAGTAGCACCCATTACTGGAAACGACTTTACCATCTCTATCTCCATTTTTTTCTTTTCTTGGCCTCCTAACTTCGCGTAAAATATTATGACAGTCAAGATCCCAGACTCTAGAAGGCAAATTAAGCCGAGATTTCGTGGCTAGTCGGCCAAATTACTTTTGAGATTGTGTGGTCAACAAAAAAGCAATTTGGCCGCCCCCGGGAGAATGAGCGCTTGTCTGGGGTCCTCGGGTTTACGAGATGGACAAAGACATCGGAAAATGTAGTGGCCAGATCAAACAAGCCCTTGTGTGCCGGGTTGGCTCGAATTAAATGCTGTGTACACAGGCTGGCCAAGATTAAGCTAATCTTGGCTGATATTGCCAACAGATTGCCTGACAGTAATGGTCAGTTAATGGACGCTGTGGTGACGTTAGAGCTGATATCCAGTTTAGTGGCACTGCTGGTAATGTAGCTGTAGCCGGACGGAGACGGCTCTGAGGACGCTGGTCAGAGTAAACATCTTGAATCAGGCGGGCAGCAGGGATGGAAGTGGAGACTTCTTCTGTTCCAGTATTCCGGAATACGAGTCTTATATCTTCATAACCAAAATCGATTAAATTTAGACGCTGTTAGCACCTAGTAGGGGAAGATACTTACAAAACGAGTACCAAAACCTTGAATATCAAAGATGCTTGATTGCAATACTGGCAATCTAAACACTGCCATAATTATGAAGATATGAATTATGCGTCGATGTTTTTTCGCTACGATACACAGTTCGTTTACGAGTAGTAATGGTTAGGAAGTCATTGCTCATTGATTTGGCTCAGCCTTAGTATTTTCATCGCTGCTTGGGAGGACAAAATTGAAATTATTTTACTTGTTGAAAGTTCTCAGTCAACATCTACTTCATTACTGACAAGTATACACCACTCGAAACTCGACCCAAAAAATCGACAGTACTCACTACTGGCACCCGCTGAAATCCAGCTCTAACTTCGGCGGCGGTCACTGATCTTTATTTCAGGAGAGCGTGAGAGAAGATGTTTCTGCGACTTGATTTCCCAAGCATATTATATTACACTGACCTCGTTTAATTTTCGCTGCACCACTGCACATTTAAAAACATGTGCCTGAAATGTGTGATTCTATTATTGCCGCTCCCCTAAGGCTGAAATGGGCGTCTCGAAGTCTGTTTTCTGGGAATCACGGTGATGTTCTTTTATATAAAGTAGAAATCTTCACTACAATAATAATATACCCTAGTAGTCCATTGGTACAGAGGATGACAAAAACACTAACGGCAGCTCAAAGGCTTTAAGTGCTGCGTGTGCTTTTTTGTGTTCTTTCAATGTTTCTTACTAATCACAAATTTCCAAATTATGATCAGTTTACAATGGGACATAATAGACAGTAACAATATTCAATCCTTAGTTCCTTCTTCCGTCACTTGACCCCCTTACACTTATCTACATTGCCTCTAAGTTTAGAAAAAGACTGGATCCAGCACAGACCTTAACTGCCAAAGGTTCAATGTACTATCCAATAAACTCAGTATTACTGTCTTGTCTTGCTCCAACTTTATACCGCTACTTTTGGTCGGCTTTTGACAAGCTGTAAAATAACTATTACATGTAGCCTATTACACTACAAAAAATGGTAAGTCAATAACTAGAGGGAAATGGGCCAAGCCATAAAACCTGAACTCCATACTTCTTCGCTTACCATAAAGTTAAGGGACACGAGCGACACAATGGCGCCCGGATTAGGAGACGATGTTGTCCACAGCGGACTGCCGAAACTTGTCTTGGTGACCCACCCAAAAAAGCCAAAAAACCTGGCACATGACACTCACATTAACTAGAAAATTGGATCCCCAGGTCCTATATAATATAAAGTTTTGGGTTTTTTTGTTGCTCGTTTATTATTATTTTGGTTACGCTTGCCGTCTCTTGCAGGAGTAAAGGATGAGCTTGCAGCCTTTCTCTTATTGTGAATTTGTGACGTAGGCCTATGGTCACATTGCCAGCTTGGAGAAATGGACACTGGACCACTACTTATAAAAAAAATCCACATATATAGGTCAAGTGAACTTGTCAGAAGCAGAACATGGCATTGTGCTGCTGGTGAAAAATTAATTTTGCATACCAAAATAACATTTATTCAGTCTCATTCGTTCTTATGTTTCTGCAATGACAGTTACCGACCAGATTTTTCCAACATCACTGACTGAGCATTTTTTTTAAAAAATAATGTTTCGTCTTCGGATTCCTTGCTGCAACCTGGCTTGACATTTGTGCCCTGAGGCATAATCATTGTTCTGAAATCAGATAATCTAGTACTCTGTAGCGGGGTGAGGGGTCAACAGGTGGGCTAGTAAAGTTCTGATTTACATTATTCTTTTTTAAGCTATACAGGAAGCGAAAGTCATAAAAGACGACACAACGCATAAAGATCAAATTGTTATTAATAATAATAAGAGGATACTATCATAGGTTTCTATCTTGTTGATGAAATCATTCCAAAAAACCAAACGGCGGTATCCCTCCCATGATACTCCGACGGAGACGACAAAAAGGGGAGGCGACCCAACCTGGCTGCGGCGTCGGGTCGTCTGACGGGATTAGGAAAGTAACGATAACTCCGAGTTAACCTCCCGCGCTGCTTCATAAATTCGGCAATAAACCGGGATTAGCCGCATTTCATCAGCATCATACGCGAATGATAATTTCCTTTTGACATCAACGATAGAAAAACTATTAATGTACACAATATTGTGATAGACTACATGATTACTATGAATATGGACCCAGCCCTGTTATTTTTTTTATTAATTGTTACAAGTTTTGGCTATCTCTCCGCAATCGTTCCGCTAGGCCACCCACAATGCTTTATTAACGTTTCGATAGACATTTATCTGATATGAATGCTATTTCTCATGTTTCCATTCACTAGTGACGGGCGGTATCATTCCTAGGAATCGATACTTTTGATACTCAGCATTGTCGATGTTGGTAGCAAAACTCTTGCCCCGGAAGTTTGCTACCATTTTGACCCCATATCGATGGATAAAAATGTGATAGTCTAGGGCGTTCGATGTTTGCACCACCACGAACTGGAAAAGAACTATCAAAAGACATAACGAGGTGAACAAGATCTCTTGAAACATTTGCTAAGCTTACTCTCTTGTCCTCTTGTATGCTATGCCTCATCATAGAGCCTACATCGATTTTCAAAACCACGCTGAAGTATCATAATGATGAAACTCTATATAGTAATGTCGGTTTCCTTCCGATCTTTAGCATTAGGCCTAGGTGTACCCGTGAGACGATCCTCACGTCTGCCTTGCACTGAATATTAGAATCGAAATAGAATTGATACTTTCGATTCTTGGAGCAAAGAGGCTGAGTAGCTCGATACTTGGAAATTCGATTATCAAGTTCACCTGTCGCCACCGCCCCTCTGGGTAAATGAGTTGCAACGTAGCAGAGACAACGCACCGCACACGTCATTCTTAAACATAATTTTGTTTGTGGTGCGTCGAGCCCATACAGAGAATCCCTAGTCCCTCCAGATCCTGTTGTGCACCCTTCCCACTCCATCAATCCATCCATCGTTAGGTCGCAGGGTTCACTTTGCAGGACGATGGCAACCATTATTCTGCTACTGGTCGCGCTGCTTAGTTTCTTAACATTTGTATCTGATCGAATGCACAAAGGATGCTGTACTAGATCTAGTACTAGCACTTTTTGGGGGCCTGGCGACTTCAGCGAACGCGCATCTAATCTACTGAGTTGTTCTTAGGTGAAGGTGAAAGTGAAAGTACTGAAAGACTTACTGAAGTGTATTGTAATTTGGTGTGCAAGCTGCATAATTGGGGATCTTGCTGGTGTATTATCCTGCATCAGTGCATGCTACCGTACCATTGTGAGCAGTCGGGAAGTGTGTTTGGGTCACGGGTGAACACCTGTTCGCACGTGGAAGTTAGGGACCGATTCAGGCGGTAGGTATTTAAGAATTAAATTGCTATGAAGTTAGCGTCCCTGTAGTGTAGTGGTAACACGTTCTGACTTGCAAGCTGAGAGACCCTGGTTCGATCCCCGACAGGAATAGAAATTTTCTAGTGTAGGTTTTTTCGGCCCTTCTTCTCAAAATTGATCATTCACAGCAATTTGATAAAATCCCTGGTGACACACTTCCTTAAAATAATATGTAACATCTGAAAAATTATCAGACAAAGCTCACCTTCCTCCCCCTTAATACTAGTGAGAGAATACTATACACTGTATTGCCTTTCCACCCGGTTACACCATCCAGAGCTGTAACGTCAAACCGCAATACACATAATAATATATCTACTCCGTTAACCAAAGACCGATGATAAAGTAGGAATTGTCTCAAAGTGCTGGAACTGGGTGAGATTCAGGTGCTGCCTAGAGTTGTCCTCTTGCATGATATGTTATTGGAAGGACCTCCGCCGCTTTAGAAAGCAAATGGTCTTAGTGTTACTGGAAATAGTCATTATGATATTGAGAATTCGACATTTTCACGCGTTCCCTCGTTTGCATGTTGTCCTACTTTCGATAGCTGGAGAGACGCCAGAAGTGGATTTCGCTTTGAAAATAACGGTCTTTATCATGTCGATCCCCGTGCCAGCCTACCTAAAAATTTGACAGATCGCCATGGGATAACGTCATCACAACCTTTGATTACTAAAATCCTGTTACGCACTAAAAGAGTCAGTTTATGTCAGTAACACAAGGCAAAGCCCTAAATAAAACAAAAGAGAAACATTTTACTTTGCGAATTTCCTGGACTAGAAAATGTGTGACTTCTAAAATCAAATTATGCTGGTGTTCCAGCAACAAGAGAGATACGCTCGCACGTGAAAGTACCATTCATTGCTGAAACCATGACTGACCGCAAAAGCCCTCAGATCAAGTTGACGGGATTAATAGAGAAATAAAAGAAAAATCCAATAACCCCGTCACTGCTACGGAAATAATTATATATCTATTTATAACGAGGCAGTTATTCTGCGATATCCAGGAGGTACGACGAAGCCTCGCCTCTCGCAGCGCCACCCATCGGCTACCATCTGTAACATTAGTCCTGACAGGTTGGATCTGGGTGGGTATTTGTACGGATTTATCGCCTGATTAAAAGATTCTTCTCCTGTGTCTCCCGGCTTACCAGGCACTTTAAAAGCTTTCATGGAAGCAGAGCGAGCAGGGCGGCTGCCAGTTACTCGCCGACATTTGCGGAGAGCACGAGTAGTAACTGCGAATAAAAACCAGAGAAAATTCTTTTTTGGCTTCTCATTTTTGTAAGCCCGGAAGGTGTATACAGCTAATTTTCGGAATTTTTTGTGTATGAAAAAATACCAGGGAAGTTTAATGATGTTTCTTACATTTTCTTTTTAAGCGGAGAGTGGTATAATTGGCACCAATATGTAATTTATGGAGGCAAAACAAAGCAAATCAAAAAAATTACTTACTGCAATCAAAACACATTTCATCAAGTTCCGTGGTTTACCGTGAATATTGTACAATCCAATTAAAATTTATATGGGAAGGTGAAAACAGTAGAAAAATCTTCCTAGAATTCATGAACAGAATAATTAGAATGCCCACAGCACATTCCTCTCTCTCTCTCTCTCTCTCTCTCTCTCTCTCTCTCTCTCTCAATCTGGAGTGCGTTATTCCTCTAGTTTCCTTCATCGCTTGTCTTTTCCTCATCCCCTTGTTTACCATTCTCCACCCCAGAGATGACAACAGAGTGAATGTCGTATTTTAACTTAAGTAATTTGCAACTCAAGAAGTATTTCTATAAGAAACAGAACCACCAGAGTAGTCTGCAGATAAACTACTGTACACATCAGACAGCATTTTTTAAAAGCTCTGTGCTCATATGCTTAATTCTTGGGTTAGTTAACGCACTGTGGTAACCACGGGGAGCTTCCAAAACATTTGTGGTGTTCACTGCAGTTAACGAAATGTGTTAATTAACGCAAAGATTATGCATACGGCTACCGATCACTTACGGACCGCTATGGCAGATGTAGGCATTCGAATTTGGGATTTCCTGGTCACAATTTCACATCTTGTTTGTAACGTGCAGTACCAGTAAATGCCATATATTAAGCACACGCCTTGCTATATCACAATGGTCAATAAGAGATTCGAATTTCAAAATAAAAACTTTCGATTGTCTTCTCAGATGCTCATGCAGTATGAGCAAACTCAGTGCAAATATTGGTATGGGACAGTGAAATTTGTAAACCGTCTTTGGCATGACTGCTAGATGTCACAAAGTGGACCACTTGATCCAAGGCTATTGTGAAATATAATGGATGTTCTGCTGTATACGAGGGTGAACCGAGTTTTTAAGCCTGGTCTACAGCAGCCTACAAAGAGGATCCAAGCATTAGTGGGTGAATACGTCGATTTTTACGCACTGCGATGCCCAGCCTTCACACTCTCATCATCAGAGGTGTCGATTCTATTTTCGATTCTATTAGGCAATACAGTGTAGGCATTTCGCTTCCTTTCGATACCTTTCGAGACTTTTGATATCTTCCACTAATGTTACAAGGACAGGCAATCTACGAGGTCACATTAACTATTATCGCTTACATTGGATGTGTCAAAATTGTATCTCATCGTAAAGGCTGGAGTTCTGAATCCACATCCAAATTGTTGAGTATCAAAACTTCCGTACTCAGAAACGATACTGTTTCCTTATCCGACCAAAAGATCAGCATGATGATAAATAGGAGACTAGACCCCGCCAACCGCAAGTCAGGAAGGTTCGCTGACTGGCTAATAACCTGTACTAACCACCTGTAATTACCTATCCAGGTACGCCAAAAATCAAGAGCTGCTCCATTAGCCTCAGCGTGTCCCATGCTACCCAAGATATTATGGTCCATGAAATGGACGTTACAGCCGAGACTACAGACATTCGTCCTTCCAGCCTGATTTATGAGGCTGTCTCGTTCAAATGTGACAGGTTCACGGACATAATGATAAATAATAACCCCGCAGGGTCCGTTCGCTGAGCCACCCTCAATAACAGATCACTTCATACAGGCTAGAAGGCGAGACACAGTGATGAAACTGCCGGTAGACTGGCGAGCCTTGTCTACACTGTGAGCTACCAATGATTATGATTCCTTTTGACAATCTTATTAGGGGACTGAATTATTGCTCGCCTCCTCACCGGCGCTTCTCTTCCCTGGTAGTCAATTTATCACTACAGGTTATGACTGAAGGTCCATTTTTACCTACTGAGAAGTCTACCAGGGCGTCTTGTAGGCTTCAGCATGTTGCCTTGTGAACCGTTATTGCCTTGCTAACTTTTCATTAATATATCAGAACGATTTTCAGGTTCGGATCTTTCAGGGACTGATATGGCAGGGGTAGGCACACGCATAGTATTTTATACTGTCATGATCATTATACCCTGTTATTAATTATACTTGTGAAATTCACACATCTGATTCTAGTTTGTAACGTGCAATGTGCTATATTTCAAGTAATACAACATGTAAATGCCCACCTCGGACATAACATTCCATAACAGATCCGAATTTGAAAATAAAAGCTCTCTATCGTCGTCAGCCGAATGGCAAACCTGTCCTATCTATTAAAACCCCCTTTTGTGATATGGCTGCATGAAATCTTTTGACTACTTAGAACAAAAACATTTTGCAAAATCATGATGACAAACTGTCACAGGGTGCTCGGTCGGGGAATTTGGGGGGATAAGGCGACAGGTGGACGTTGTTCTCTATCAAAACATAAAGTGTGGCCACTGCAGTGTGTGCACTCGCATTGTCGTGATGCCTCAGTAGTCCTGGGAGACCAGTTTTCGGGAGGCGCTGTGTCCACATTTCGAACACCAAGGTACCAGAGGAATGCAGTAATGTGCATACCAGTCTGCAGTACCTGTGCATCTGTCCCCGAGGGGAATTCTCAACACATTTCCCTTCAAGCTGAAAAAAGTGGCTACCATCTGTTTTCCTAATGCTTCTGTTGAGTTTAATCCCACTATGGATTGTCGTTTTGTTTCCGGGGACCTATTAGTATATCCATGTTTCGTCCCTGTGATAATGGTTTGTGTCTTTCTTTAAAGCACTGGAACATACTGGATAAAATCCACTCGTTGATTTTTCTGTAGTTCTATCAACTAGCGAGGCACCCATCTGGCTGAAACATTCCTGATTAAAGGACACTAAGTGATGACAGGCCCAGTGACAGGTCTATCTCTTGATAAGTAATTCTGGAGTCTGACTTAATTAGCTTCTCTACAGCAGCAACAGGCTCTTCAGTAACAACACTGACAGGTTTTCCCGGTCTACAATCATCTTGCAAGGACTGCCTGTTACACCAGAACCCTCGGTAGTAAATATATATTTGACTAATTGAGGGGACAGAGGCTTAAAAAAGATCATGCAAAGTTTATGACTACCGGATGGAGAAAACCCTCTTAACTACTCGTACAAAAATCATCACCCTGTAATCTCTGTTCGAGCTCCATGATGACTGTGTACCTGCCTTAGTTGACGATCTTTTTCCTTTCAAAACTTGCACTCCTATGATGTTACGGATTTGTGGGAATTCCGCATTTATGTTATCCTCGAATGTGTGAAACAAAATAAAGTTTATAACTCTTTACTCTTTCTATACGATTTCTGAAATCTATCTAGTATGCCTCGTATAACAATATGTCACACTGAGTTTACATGCAGAAATAACCAAGAATAACCTGCTTACCACAGAACATTATCAACCCTACAACCAATCAGTGCTAGGTGCTGGACCATCACCTCCTATGCAGTAGAGGTTAAATCTGGCCATAAAAAAAAAATGCCCTTGGATCAGATGACAATGGAGGAAGGAAGCACAGCTGGCACTCATTATACCAGCTGTGCACAAACAGAGCAAGAAAATACTGCCAGTCCAAGACATGAAGGACAACACCCTGGGCAGGTCCACCAAAAGACTAATCGTAGATGGGAAAGGTCCTTGGTCAACAGGGAAGAGAAGAATCCTGGCACTAAAAGGGCTTTCATAGGTGCCACCATCATCCAACAGGGCAACTGCTCTATGTGATATCAACCCCTGTCGCACAACACAAAGGTTCATAGTTCAAATTAACACCTCCTGCTACAGTAAGGGGTGTGTTTAACTGTTTCTTCCAGGAAAAGCAAGGGATAAATGCATATTCTTGCATCGAAGTAGTCTGTTGGCAGCTTACACAGTACTGACACAGCCAGACACGTTTGCGGTGATAGAAGCATAGTGTCATGAAAATAAAATAACATCAATATGCAAGTATGCAAGCACAGAATATCGATATATACATTGTGAACCCTAAAAAATGGCCTCTCGTCATTACATAGATCAAGGATGCCATGATATATTTGGTGTGTGTGTGTCGGGGGAGGGGGGGGGGCGGGAATGGAGAAGGGTCACCATGTATGTAAAGAGAATTTTTACACAAGAATTTTCCACCTACATTCACTCATATTTACAAAACTCTTTAAACTCTAGAGTATACTGAAAACATATGGAAGCATCTGGGACTCAAGATCTCTAAGTACTTGTTTGAACTGTTGATATATTGTAATCCAGACACTGAGAATAGGATATTTAGCACTCCAGAGAACATGGCTTTTATAAACAAAAATGACACCATTTTCTTTGTCATGTGAGAAATACTTTCAAGGGGCAACATTTCTGATGTGTAAATGCTTGAAAGATGGTAAAGAACTACATGGAGCACAACTTTCATTTGCCTGCTCTAGTTTCTGTAACGCCTTGCATTACTGGGCTCCCAATCAAAGTAAGCTTGTTACTATAATATAAAGGATAATTTCATGTGCAAAAAATTGAGGGAATCTTCATATTTCTCTTTCTGAGCTATATGGTCTCAGATCTTAAATCTCTGCTGCCAAACTAAACAAGTGTCCACTTGATAACCAGTTACATGAACAAGGACAATGCTCACCTTGTCCAATTCTGCCTTCTCTCTTATCAACTGTTGTTGCAGCTCATCTTCCTTCCGTTTTCTCTCCACCATGTCTTGCTTAATCTTGACGGCATTGACTCTCTTCATATCGGCCAAGTTCTGCTGCAGTCTCCTCACTGTCTGGTCCTGCTTCTGCCTTGCGTACTCTGCATTTCTGACACTACCATACAACTGTTGTTCCTGTTCCTCACCCTTATTGACCATTTTCTGAAATGAGAGGTGACATTTCTGACCACAGAGCCAATGGTTTACAGTATAAGATTATAAAATAGGCTCATCTGTTGTCTTCTCAATATTACAGTGACTGCTGACAGGAACTTGCTAGTAAACTTTGTAATCATATTCCCATTAATCCCAATTCCATGTATTTGCAATATTTTGCAGATAACACTTATAAAGTTACTATCTATTCTCTATATACATCACTGGGTAATTACAACTCTATTCAATCACAATCTTCTTTGTGCTTCCAGAGTTGAGCTGACTACATCTCAAGATTACTGGTGTATCATATTTTTGAGAAAATCATCCCTGTTTCAAATCCATTCAAACTCATTCAGCATAGGCTGAGCATTTGATGGAAAAAACAGTGACAACTGCATTGCTGAAAATGAGCACTAACGTATGAACAGCATCAGAACATACATTATAAGAACACATTTATAAATCCATGATAAAATTGAAAACGAACCAACAGCAGTACCCATTATACTCATCATCATATTTTTCTGCAGTTTTCACCATTATTATCACAACCAACACACTACCACTAAAAACAAAAACATGTAAAGGTAAGAACAGGACACAAATGACTCACCTGGAAAAACTTGAGAGAGTCTTCATGTTTCTTTCTCTGAGCCTCATGGTCTCGGACCTTGAATCTCTGCTCCCAAACCTCCTGCTGAGCAACCTCTTTATCCTTCTTCTGCTTCATATGAGCACTGAGGCGGTTGATTCTCTTGGCATTGTGAGCCTGGTGTGAGCAGTTGAGAAGTATATTAAAATCACTGGTGAAGACTTCAACTCACATATACAAGTTAGGAGCCGATTCAGGCAATGCTATTTAAGGTTTAAACTGCTGTGAAATTAGCGTCCCAATGATGTAGGGATAGCATGTTCAGACTTGCAAGCTGAAAGACCCTAGGCTCAAAGCCCGGGACGGACAGGAAATTTTCAAGTTGTATGTTTTTTTTGGCCTATCATCTCAAAATTTCTTCATCTCTTAATTTCACAATAATTAGGTAAAATCCCTGGTGTAATAATTTCCAAGACAACAGTTTCCAGACACCAGATCGAGTTCACTTATCTTCCTCTTACTGAAACGGATAATGAAGACTATATCTTGCCACCCGATTACACTGGGGTTCAGAAAATCTAATGCTGATAACACCTTCAAATAATGTAAGCACAAACTTGGTAACAACCACATGAAAATAGGAGACACTATACATGCAACCAAGACAACAAGAGGTATGAACTACAAAAGTGCATTCCTGTTTTCTCACTGAAAATCTGGATGAAATCCATAAATCCCTGTAATAAAGACAATAGAATGTTTTCTAATGTCCACAAAAAGAGTCTGAAACTACTGGTCCAAATGTTCATGGAAATATTTCTGGAATTTTTTTTTTTTTGCTTATAAACTGCATTACAAGACAGTACTTTCCTTCATGAAATTATATCTTCAAAAAAATTGTGAATTTTTCCATAGGGCTTCTGGATTCTCATGCAAACAATGCCAACAATCAAAACATAACCATCTACTAACTCTGATAAATTTCATAAGGATGTCGGCACATCATTGCACTCATCAGATAATGGGCTAATACTTGTACATACAATCATACTTAATGTTGCAAACATGTTTCTCAGTATCTACCCCACATGTGGAAGTACTCTACTCAGGTCATAGTGATTTCATCATACACTCCAACAAATCTGCATGCTCTAAACAACGCTTTTTAATGAAAAAGCATTCATAATACTTCGCTGTGCTTCAAAAATAGAATAAATAATTTTTCACACTCATGAAAGAATGTGGAGGAAACATCTTTATGGCAAAGCAAAGAGGAGTCAGCATGTACCTTTGCAACTACAGTTTGCCAGGAAAATATTGGCACATTCAGTTTCTTATCAAATCCACATGCACTTTGATCTCATCATTAACATGATACACTTATTAAAATAATAAATTCCAAATTCTGACTTACACCATTTTCAAAACATAGATGTGATATGTGAAAGAGAGATAATCTTTATTTGCCCTGATGAATTACCGCTACCACAAGCACGTCCACGAAAATCTCCTGACGTAAATCAACTACAAGTGTCTTCTGTCCATTCACGATAACAGCTGTGATACATGTAAACAACTAAGCAAAACCAGCTGCATATCAGCTGACCGCACAGCTGTGTGTATATGACCCCTCAACCACCTGTCATTCACTGCACTTAAACATATGTTTTGATAAATTCTTCTTGATGATGAAATTTACATGACAGGACACATTTATTCATGCTCTGCAGTGAAGGAGTTTTTTTGTTTATCTTTATTTCAAGATGGTGGTGATGAGACATTTTTATAATTTTGTGAAACTGTATCTATCTGTCTTTCATCTTGTATCACTGACAGTCGGAAATCCTGTCTCACTAAGAAGTGATGTCTGTGACATCATAGGAATTTTATTATGAATGGTGGCTTAGCAAGCAAATACTTGATTTGGGGNGGGGGGGGGGGGTAGGGGGAGGTGTCTTATGCTCAGGATGAAGAACGGTCCATCCATGCTCATACAGGGTTAATTGGCAATCTCCAGACTCATCTGATTCAAGGAGCCTTCCGATTTGATCTGCACCACCATCATAATTTTTTTTTTACAAAACATCAATTCGCACTCAATTCATCATCATCATCATATAAGTGGCACAGGGGCATTCGATTTGGGGGTTGGGGGTAGGGATTACTCATACAATGATTATTCAAAGGAAACATGCCTCTAGGTCACATGGGAGAAACTTGGGTGGGAGGCAGGGGGACGCATACACTCTTCGGGGAGGGGGAATAAAAAAAACATGAGAGCAAGGCTCCTCAGACTCTGGCCCCTCACCATAGTTATCAAAGATATATGCATGGAACAAAATAGAATGCGGACATCATTCAACAGACTTAAGGTTGTGAGGGAACTGTGGAATGAGCCAGTCATCTCACCTCAACTCTCTGATCAATCTGTCTAGCCTTGAGGTCCATGCCAGCATAAAAAGCAGAGTCATTGAGTTGTCTTTGTATATTTGTATTGTCTTCAAGTCTAATCTGGGTGTCTGTTAAGTGACGCTGTTCTGTATTGAATAAAAACAGAATTTGGACTTATGATATGGCAAGCAATGATTCTGTAAATGTATATAAACTGATCAGTATGTCGGGACCATAGGATCTGTCTTACCTACCTAGAATCTTGATATCTAAAATGTACTTTTCAAACCTACATTCATATTGTTTATAGTATAAATATTTTCTTAATGCCATCTCAAAACCTTATGAGCCTTATGAGATGGATGATCTTGTCTGTGGTTTTACATGATCACAATGAAAGTAACACAATTTCATTCAGAACTGTACAGTTATTGACACCAAGGCAATGAGAAATTTGATCTTTCATTATTTAGGCTGGTGCCCATTTGCTCTTGATTAACCCAGTTATGCTAGTAGTGAATAAATATTGTACTGACTTACTGTCTTTTTCTTAAAAAAAAAAAGTCTTGTCTCATATATAGTAATAGTCTAGACTTTATGAAACCTCTACTGCCTCACCAAACTTAGGAAGTAAAATGTTGCATCATGCCCTATACTGGCTTGCAAAAGGAACTGCATTGTAAATACTCACCATCTCTCTTCTTGATATCTAGATGAGCTTTTGTCAAGGCTAAGTCAGCATCTAATTTTCTTTTGGTCATCATGGCATCTTTAATGTCTCCATCACTCTTCCTGGAAAACAGAGAAAATGAAACTGTAGGATACGATAACACACATCTTTCTTTTTTGCATGCATTTGTAGTGTCACATTTGTTTAAAGTGCAATTATGCAGTGAAATGCACAGAAGTTATTACTGTATTTCTATACAAAAATTTCAGTGAATTTGACACAAGTATCTCCTTCCACTTCCATCATTTTAAAGGTGGATATTACTATGTGACGAGAGAAAAGTTATAAACTGCTCTCAGAGGTTGTCCAGTACAGCTACACTTAGCCATACTTGCTGCACTGAGAGAACTGAAGATTTTCAGATGTAAACATCCTGGCTGCAACTTACATAACCAGAATACTGTGGCAATGAATGATGGGCGTTCAAATTTTAATGCGTCCAAACACATTTCTTAAATGGGGGAGGGATCATGTAAGAGTCATAGTCATATCCTACTGGTCACATTTAGTAAGTGGACAAGGACCTTACCACCATCACTAATTCTTGTCTTATGTGTGATACTTCAGACTGAAAAGGAACTGCACCTGCTGTTGCTCAGAGCATAAACTCATGATCTCACTTCAAAATGGTAAACCATACACAGCACAACACAGATAGTGTGTTTTAGTTGCAAGAGGTTAGAGAAAATCTGCTGCTTCTCTCTATGCTTTTATTATTAATGATATATAGCAAATTCACATTTTCATGAAATGTGCTTCAATATGATATGACTAAGACTATTGACCTTGCTAAGACAAATAAGATATCCCTTTTTCAACAGGAGGCGCATGTGGAAATAATGTGCTTATGCTTTATCCTGACTGTATTAATACAGATACTGTAATTATGCAATAAAATCCAGGTTCACTTGCTCTTGTTCCAGTACACTGCACAAGTTATTCATCAGATGCCTGAGATCTCATATTCACTTACAGCATTTATCTAGAAATATGGTATTTCTGTCAAGATCACTTACGTCAATTTATGGTCTAGATTTCTCTGGGCTGATAAGTCATCCTGAATATGCTGAGTTTTCTCTCGTTTCTTGTCCCTGGGGAAACAGACATGATGGCACAATATGCATGTAATAATGTCAGTGAGTACATCAGATGTCACTCCCATTTTTATAAGAAGAAGTTGTTTTCCCTTAACAGGTGCATAAACAAGCTGATGCTTTGTTGCAATACATCCCTGGCTCACATTTTCAAAACTCTGCATGAGAAACAAAAATGTGAGTGTGATTTAGTTCCAAGTGAATTGTTACAAATTTATCATTCAGGAATGCCGAAGCTTTGCTCTTCTGCCACAGTCTTAAATGTTAACACAAGATGGGGAAGAAGCAGTAATATTATGTGTCACTGAGAACTTATTTTTAAGCTACACATCATTTAAGCTACACCCCTATCTGAGGTTAAGGCAGTTTACCTCATAAAAAGACTATCATGTAAAAGTAAATAGGATTTCAACTAGTTTTCTGCATCTGCCATTAGGTTACGACAGAATGTTAATATGACTGAAATGAGGATTTTATGAGAATTTCTGATGACCATAGCCATATCTTGACCCTTTTTACTTCCAACTTCAGAAAGATTTTTTTTTCACAGTCAAGATGTGGGGTGAAGAGTGTATTTGCACTGCAAATATTAATAATTTAGAAGCCTGAACATTACCTTTTAGCATAAATCTAAGCTAGCAATGTAAAAATACAAAAAAATAAACATGCTGTGCCTACAAAGATGTAATTAATGATCTCACCTCATCACTACAAAACAGTTAATAGATCTAAAAAGAAAGAGAATCAGCTAACAACAATTTTGGTGATATACAAATTATGGATGAAGCAGTGAAAGACCCACCTATCATGATCATGCTTCTGAACTCTTCCTTTCTGTGCCTCCATATTCAGTGTGATGGACAACTCTGCAAGTTCTTGCTTCAATTTGTGTTGTTCCTCCTGGTCAATTCAAAATATTAGACAGAAAATAGACAAAATAAAAATTCCACAAGACAGTGGGACAGTGGGGATCTGAATTTGAGATGTGTTTATATGTCAACAGTTCTTGAGTTTATTATATTTAAATACCATTATGCCCAGATCAAAATAATGGATGTGCAGTCTTTCAATATGAAACTCCAGAGCACTGCACGGTAGGACAAAGTTAAGGAGGATTTCAAACATTATCATGACTTTGTTCATGTTATTTCTGGTTCTTCCATTTCCTTCATCTCTCTTTATCTATTCTGCCGTCCCAAGGCAGAGCGATGTATCTGACAAAATCGAGTTTTCTTATTTCATTGTCTTGTTGGACTTGTCTTGCCCATATCCTTTTTGTGTCAAAGGCAGGTAGACGTATATGCACCCGAAATAGTAGTTTTCAAAGCGTCAAACCCATGTAAGTGAGTATTCACAACCACACAGTCAATGGCAGGGCAACACATCTATATTTCCCAAGGCAGAGCGACATACTGAATACCTTATCTGCTTTGATGTGTTTTCCCCCCAAAAGTTAACAGTTTGATCTGTTGAATCTTGCATTAAAAAACAGGTAATACTTAGAACTAACACTATGCAAAGTCATGATTAGAAGCATTCATAACTTTAGACAGGTTAAGCATCTAAAGTTTTTTGCATTTTCCTCAAAATCATAAAATGCACAGATACGTCGCTCTGTCTTGGGACAGCAGTATTATTCCCTCTTTTTGTCTTTCTTCCATAGTGCATGTATAATAGGATTTTGTTGTGGCTAAAAGATTCTTTTTCTAAACTGGCTCATTCCGTCTGCAGATCCTTCTTTCCATGTTTCTGGTGTGGAATTGCATATTAGAGAAACTGTGCTCTAATCAATAATAGTATAACATAACTAAAGATATTTCCCTTAAATGAAATAAGACTATCCTTGAAATTAGTTTGGTATGTAGACTATTTAGTTACTAACCTCCTTCTGTTTCATTTTAGATTCAAAATCCTGGCTCAGTCTCATGACCTCTGCCCTCTTCAACTCTATGGCTGTTCTCTTGGCATTGTACTGTCGCTCAAGGTCTGACCTATACACAACATAGATGATCGAGTCAGAAAACAAGTGATCCAAGTATGTGACAACAGGCAAGAGCAAAACCACATTCTGTTATCTAGAATGCACACTATTCATTCGAGCTTCAGGTATTACTTGGATAGGTTTCTTTGTTTGGTTGTAAGGATATTGTACTGTAAATGTAACATTCAATGGCAAAACACCATATCCACCCCTATCTGAAAATCAGGCCTTATCTTTAAGAAAGTCATCATTTTCTTTTCATGTCCTTCTCAACTTATGGCACTTCTGAAGCCACTTACTACATGAGTGAAGGAACTCGCATATGCACACAGTTTTACCATAGCAAACCACCACCTAGATTTTCAACTTCTGGCAAATTGTCTGAAGAATATGATACAAATCTCAACTCCTCCCAGTGGATATACAGCATTTTGTTAAGAACTTATTGAAACAAATTATAAAGGGGGGAATATCTGTGGATGAAAGTCACAAGTATGGAAAAGTTGTGACTGCATCATACAATCTCTCAGCTGATCGTCTTAAAAGTATGGTCTCACTATAATTTGCTGATGGACTTGGAACATTTGTCATCTACCCGTTCCGCTTATGACAGGCTGCATTATTCAAGATAGATTACTCACACTAATCTAAATGCCATAAAGCCGACCGCATTTTTTCATGCATTACGTACTAGCACATAAACTTGACCTTACACTGAACATTATGGTGTAGATGAGGAAATCCTTGACAGAAACAAGTGGGACAATATAAGCGACATACTGAAACATGACAGGAGGTTAGTTTACTGGTCATTAAGTCTCTTTCTTACTTGTACAGCAGAACAACATTTTCCTTGACACTGAATCACCTCTTGCCCCTACTGGCCCTTGCCAGACACCTTTAACACACTAGACTAAAACCACCTCCATCTTCTCCATTTCTTCTCATCACTCTTCATATGTGTCCTCATTTTTCACGTTCTTCTTTTGTTCCCTCTTCTTCACACTGTGGCCTTTGAAATACTGACATGTTTATCATCATGCTATGTCAGCCAAGAAATGTGACCCTCTTGTCTACTGAGAAATGCACTAATGTCTAGCTGCTACACGTAATGATGCTATAAAAACAGTGACAGAGGTAACAGAGAAAAATACGATAAAAAAATGACTTCTGGGCATGCAATAACTGAGAGCTTGCGCACGAACGATGGGATCTCTTACCATTGTAAGAATTACATTGATGCATCAGTGCTGGATGCACCCTTCATAGAATTCAACATGCAGATTTAATGTAATTCTTACGATGGTAAAAGATCCCACTGTTAATGTGCAAGTTCTCAACTGGCCTTCAAATCTTCCATCTAATGATAAAAGACTGTAAACACCAAATTAGAGCAAATTCATCTTTTGGCATCTTGTAAAGAGATTACTTTTCTCTATCTTTCTATGTAGGTTGATCTCTCTTTGTTTTTTTACAGTTTCTGAGAAAGCCACCTATACGCATCAATGATATACTGATAACAACAAGGCGAAAAATGTGTGCATTTCCTGTAAAACTGTGATTTTGGTGCATACAGTCTTTTTTCATGAAACAGTAGAATTTATCAGTGAGGTAAATGCCATACCTATTATTCTGTGATAAATGACAGGGATCAGTAATGGAGTTGCATCACTGATTTAATGTAAGAGCACTATAATACTAAAGAATTATGTCATTTTCTGCACGTGTCTAACTTTAAGTAAAAACTGGTGAAAGGATACAGTAAGGACATACATTGTCACACTATAGTTTTGGTGTATCAGTAACATGTGCCACAAGGACACTAAGCAGTGGCAAGACCAATGCCAGGGAACAGCTGATTACAAAGCAGTCCTGTCAGTGCACTGCCCTGCCCCCTGTCCTCCCTCTTTCCCATGGAATGGCGAGACAGATATTGTGCACGTTATCAAAAGCATCTGTACCAAATGATGGCTTTTTCATCTTCAAGTTTTGTTGTTAATGGCAATGTTGCTTGACTCTGACATGTTAAGAATTCCTTTTAAAAATTCCCGGCTCACCCCTTATTCACACAGAAAAAATTCTGTTTCTATTGCAAAATAGGTACAACTTCCCATCGCATTAACTCTCTGAGCAATTCTCATCCTAGGGTGAGCGCATAGGCAGTCTTTTTATAGTTGCAATGTTAGCCTTTAGATCTTCAGCTTATAGCACACTGTCAGAATAATACAGAGGCAGAGGTAATTAAATATTAATAGGTGAACATGACCCAAATATAGAACTATAACCTCTACACTTTCTCAAACACTGCAATGATTTCCTCTGTGGCTGCAAACTCATTTACCCATTAAAAAAAAAGGTGATCCATGTTACACTTCAAGCCAACTATAAATGCTCTTTCTCAATGGGAATATCAGATATACATTGATACTTCTCAAAATAAACTAAAACGCGTATGGCAAATTTTATATATGCAGATGATGAGGGACATACAGACAGGTAGATATAGCACGGAAAAGCTGAGAAATTAAGAGCAAAATAAAATGCTAAGTGGAGTATATTTAAAAGCAAGCTATTTTCCCATCAAACATGTATGATCTATGCTATCTTTTCACAATTCTTTTTCATGTAACAAAATTGCTCTTTTGCATGCATTCTTATTTGAATGTGAGCTACATTTAGCACAGCTCATGCTCTTTGATACCAGCCGCAAGGCTGTAAAGTTATTTAAAATGTCTTATTTTTATGTATGGATGTGGATATTCTTCATTCTTGCACTGACAAATGGAACTTGCAAAGCTATAGCAGAAAAAGTGCTTGAAAAGCAAATACAGTGCTGAGTGCAGTGCACACTTCTGTCATTACACTGTGGAATTGAGTGATTAATCTGGCTGATTATTCTACCATTTGATCTTCTAAACATGTGCTTGAAAATGCTTGATGTAACTTTATACATAGAATGTTTCTGGTTAGTCTGATTTCCTTTAGTAACACCAATGTGATGTCATGCAAGGCTTGTGGTTACACTAGGACAATTATTTACAAATCATACTGACATTACATGGATTATAAGCATAGGACTGTTTAAGATGAAGACTCCTAATTTCGCACTTTCAACTTTCATTCCTAAGATCTAGAATAACTCACACTTTCAGCTCCATTTTTCTGGCTTGGTCTTTAGAGGCCAAGTCCTGAGCTTGAGATTGTTGGGAACGTTGTTTGGAATTCTGCAATTTCAAGCATTGGTCAGCACACACTGGACTCACAATGAGCAGAAGCACCACTGCTCTTTGTTCCCAACATTTATCAGATGCACCATAACAAATTAATCAGCATGCGAGCCCAGCCTGTTCGCATGGAGCATGTCATCCTAGCATTTACACTAACAAATACTGAAAGGTCCACTGCTGTTACTACTGTGAGAAAGAAAGAAATCTACTGGAAGTAAACTGTATCCCTTGGTATGGGCAAATTTCAGTTGTTCTTGAAAAATCGTAGTCTGCTTTAACTCAGTATCTGTAGCATAAAATATCAAAGTCTTATGATGATAGGGAGAAACAAATGTTGGAGGTCCATATTTGTACTTAAAAATTATCAATTTCAACCAAGGGAACAAATCTGCTTCCATTTTCTTTGACTCGGTTGTTTCAAGATTACACTCACATAAAGCCGTATATTGTGAGGTTTTTTTTGGTTTTTTTTTGTGCAGTATTTCTTTTTGAACAACTTGCAAATACCGGGCTCAATATCAAAACTGAAAGAGATATCATTAGAAAATGTTTATTTCAAGAATTTTCTTTTCATTCAGATCAGATGGATTTTGAAACAGTGCCTGTGAGATGGAATGCTATGTTTTGGCAATAAGGTATGGGTAAAGAAAGACTGCACAAGGAAGGAATAATTCCAGCATGTACAAACAAGCCAAAGAAGATGAATTCACAGCCAATAACTTACAGTCTCAAATACTGCCTTCTCTGTGTGGCTTTGCCGTCCTGAGTATCCGCTACATTTTTATGCATACGCTCTTTTGATGCCTGTGAAGCAGGACAAGGAAGCAGCATGCTGGGGTCTACAGTTTACACAGAGAATGACTGAAGGCTCTGTTGCACAACTCATCTAAATCTCTTAGTAGGTGAGAGTCTCAAATAAATAATTTCAAGTTGTGCATTTAAAGAGAGTATATAAATACCTCTCTAGCATAACTCTTAGTGTCTTCTTTTCTTCAGTATGCGAACATGATCTTGATAGAATATAAAAATATGCTGCTTAGCTCATAATTTGATGGATTTCTGTGTGTTCTAATCACTGATACTGGTGGTATGACCACTTCATTGTAAACCCTTGTTGTATTAATAAGCCATGGCATAAAACCATTCAGCATGAATATCTTGAAATAGATTTGTTCAGTTTTTATGTTCATGCTGAGACTAAGACCATACAGAAGTCAGTCTGGACTATTTACTTCTACATTAAACTACAAATTATGTAGCTCCATCTGTATAATCTGCGAGGTTAAACATTAATAAACACAAGGGAATTGCCTGGGCACTCACGCTGAAGGGGTTGTGCAATATGACTTTGCAACATTAAAATGTTACTGTCCAAACCAAAACCAATGCATCCCATAATGAACGATGATCATGAAGGATCATCTAAATATAGCTAAAAAACAATACATAATTCTTGAGGCTGCTCATGAAAATTCTATCCCAAATATCAAATATACCACTTTTCCTTAAATTCCCAGAGAAATCCATTATGATTTTTCAGTACAGAACTGCTATTTCTCGTAACTCTTACTTTTCTTTCCACTAAATTACCACTCAACAATGACTACATGCTTCTAAATTATGAAGAACGATTGCCCTTTCCCTCCCTCACCCCCACCCCTTCCAGTCCTTGACATAAACAACTTTCCTTCTCAATTATGCACAATCCTCACCTCTTCTCTTGCATGTACATGGTCTCTAGACATTTTGGTGAAGCGTTCTAATGACTGGTTCAGTTTCTTTTCTTCTGATATCCGTTTCTTGTTAACAGCTAGAACAGGAAGAGAAAAAAAATCAGGCAGAGTTAAGTGCTGTAGTATACTCTCACCAATAATTGTCTCCTTAATGCAAGAATGCCTCTTTGTGCTATTGTCTCCAGGACCCACATTGCTGTACTTGTTACAATCTGGAAAAAACGTTCTGTTCCATACAAAGAGCTTAGTATTCACAACTTTCATGAATTAATGCCCTTGATTTAATCATTAGCTCGAAATGTGACCCTGCTGTTCACTTATCACCACACAATATATTTCAGTTCTGTGCTGCAGCTATCTTTGGAAGTTCTTTGTGACTAATGGATGTCTTAAACTGTCACTGCATTTCTTCATCTTCTGGCAAAATTTGAAGAGAAAATGGTGGAGGGTAGACATAATCTCTGAAAGGTTTCATATGTTTTGGACACCTCCGCATTTGCTATAAAGATATCTTTTTATTGTTGTCTGAATATTCCACATCACAACAATGTTGCTTCCCTCTCCCTTCCCCCCTCATCCATGTCAAAAACTGCTCCATCATACCATTAGGTTCATGGTAGGGCTTACATTTTGATCACTGAAATGGAAATAATATGTCGAGATGGCTGACTGCTAGCTGGGGGCCACAAAAGTTGTGAATAATCATAAAATCTAAGGTCATTCTTTGTATTCTGAATCAAATTAATGAAAAACAAAATGTTAAAATCAGTACCATGCTCTGCACAGGGAGGCCTGTACTGACACAGCTGTATATATGGAGAGAAAAAGATACATAAAAACCACTAACAAATTGTGAAGCAGACAAATGTGAGAGAATGAAAAACACAAATTACTCAGTTTATTGCCATGAATGTCTCATTTCATGCTGCCTTACAAACATTAACCGCCCGCACAAAACTGCCACCTGTAACAAGTCTCATGCTGATAGATTTATGGTCACAGCGCACATGGCATGCAGAACTAACACCTGGCCATGATTTGCTTGAGGTGTAGACATACATGAAGGTCAGCCCATCACATGTAACACTGCATCGGGGTGAAACCAAGATAGGAAGAGAAATTTTATGATTAATGAAAACAACAATTAGTTTATTGAAAAGAAGAAATTTATAAAAATGTCACCAACATACCTCTGTGATGTTCATTATATAATATTTATTGCAGTTATTTACTTTTATATCTTGATGTTACATCTTTTCATTCTTTCTTGCTGTTTATCAGGATATTTCACATATTTGTTCTTTAAGTAGCTGAATAATTATCATGTAAATAACCAAAATTTGCGTTCTCTTTTTACTTTTCAAGCTTTTCCAATCTTTATCACTTCCACATTATATCTCATAGCACTAGTTTCACTCTAAAATTCTCTGTTCATAATGTAACTTGGCCATAAAACAAAAGCCATAATCTTGTAAGAGGAGACTGCTGGTGGAACATCAATTCACAGTAGACCACACTTTTATTCTAACACCTGTGTTTGTGAGACAAGAGGCTCGTGGTCTGCCTCCCCCAGGATCCAGCAAAGGGCCAGTGGGATTAGACAAATACAGAACAAATGCTGTAGATGGCAGGGGGTGTCATGATGTTTGCTTGAGACTGGATTTTAAATCCTCATTTACAACTGTCGCTTGTCATAAATCTGCTCTCTCCAACTTACTTGCCTCAGCCCTTTGTTTTTGTGTCTTTCCTGTTGTTCATGTTTCCCATAAATGTTTTCCCTTAAAATTTCCAACCTTATTATCGTCACTTGCTCTTAACTTCTGTGTAAAATGTTTTTCAAAAATGATTAATTTCTATGATAATTTCTTCCAAATCTTGAAGGTAAACTGATTTGTTTTGGCATACCTACAGCCATGCACAAAAGTAAGATCTGTGATCACTTATGATGGCCCAAGTAACTTTCACCATCTTAGACCACAGCTTGCAAATAAGACTGCTCATTCATTTTCATTTATAACTGATAACCCACAAAACTCTCCTGCAGACCTATATATGTCATAGTAATTCATGGGACCATCACAACAATGAAATTTAGGTGCTGTCCATATTTGCAAGTTTAGGATACAGGTATTTTTGAAATATGCAGAAGTTGGTAAAAGTCTCTCTGAACTATCTGGGAACAAAACTTCAATATGCAGTGACTACATATAGCACAAAGCACATCAAATATTGTCTTTCTTTTTGTCAGATATGTCAGTTTAGATGCTGAAAACAAGCCCTTCTTTACTGCTGCAGAACGGACTCTTACCACTTACAGTATCTGAATACATTGCTATCAGATGCTAAATGTACATAAATACACTCAGCAGGAAAACAAAACAAGACCAGTCTAGGCTCTTTTTTTTTTTTGGTTACAGTATGGTAGTATGCATCTCACTGACTTAACCCTTCATGTTAACAGCATTAAATATGTCACAATTTCTGGTCTTGGCTTCTCATGCATTCTGCCACGAAGTTCATTCCCAGCTTAAACCCTCCACTCTGTGCAATCAAGACTGTCATAAACGTGGTTGACATGTGCCTCTGATGGCTTTGCACTGACCCTATTGTCATGAAGGTGAAATAAAATGAGCCAAAGCTACTGCTATTCCTACAGGTGAATACAAATGTCATCCAGGGCAGACTTTGGGATCTCAAGGCCCAGGGCTAGAGAAAGATACAGGGGCCCTGCCTTACATTACAGTCCTCAAAAATGTTGAAATGTAAAAAGAAAAAGAATAGAAAGAGAGAAAATGTCAATAATCTTTTTAAGCAAACTGTAATTTTAAGAACTAAACATTTTGTCTGAATCCTTCCCACTTCTCTCCCACTCTCTTTTCATTTTTGCCCTTTTATCTTCATAGACATTTTTTATTACACTGCACCATGGGGCCATCTCATAGTACAGGACCCCAAATGATGGCCATTTTGACCTATGCCTAAGTTCGCCACCGGTGACCTTGCAAGTCCACAATTAGTTAAAAACTAATACCAGATTTGCAAAGAAGGAAAAATTACTTTGCTCTGCTATGACAGTATTAAATTCTACAGACAGAATATAAGGTTTTTTGGTTTATTATTAATGGAGGTGAAAGATGTTCCCTTCTTCTCTAATTTATAGACACTATGCATGAATACTACACAAGATTATGAGTTACAACACATGTACTCAATTGCAGGAGTAAAGATAATCTATAGCACTTTATTCACAGGACAAAATGAAGATGTTGATGACTTGTGGATAGGTATGAGAAATCAGTTACTGAAGTTGATGTTAAGTTATGGATAATACATCAGTATTTGTTTTACTCCCCAGAGGTTTTTGACACCTATTAGAGGGGCAAATCACTCACTGTGTACAACCCAATTAATCCGCTAATATATAAAATCCCCCTTTTTGGGGGTCAGGGTGTAGAAATATGTAAAATGACCTGTGATCTAAATAAAGCATCCAATTTTTAAGATTTAGGTACAATTTGAGCCTTCTAGATAAGAAAATAAAGTGTGTAGGCCTATGTATTCACACACAGTCAAAACCAGTGAAATGAAAAATTGGGGATCAAATCAGACTTCGAGGTACCTTTTTCGAAAGAGATTTGTGAAAAAATTTGGGCATTGACCCCTCATTTTCTTCGCCTTAAAAGATCGGGCAAAAGAAGTACTATAACGTCCATGGAAGAAATTTTCAGAAATCACAGTGGTATTTGTAGAATAACACAAAATGTTAATAGGGCCAAAAGAAGAAAAAACAATAAGTTCCAAAGAGCCAGAGCACGCACTGATTTATCAGGGGAAATAACTAAGACATAGTTACCTCAACATATTTTTCTAAGGTTGCCTCTCCTGATCTTAAACTCGGGTCAGATTGAATGGCAAAGCAGGGATAGGGGTCAGAAGAGAGTCCACAACCTCCCCCTTCTTGGCTAAACTAAAAGTTTCCTTCACTTCACAATTCTTAAAAGTTAATGATTTATTACAAAAAGAGAGAGAGAGAGAGAGAGAGAAAGAGAGAGAGAGAGAGAGACACAGAGAGACAGAGATAGAGAGAGAGAGAGGGACAGAACAAGAAATGGTGAAAGAGAAAGAGAGACAGAGGATGTGAGAGAGAAAGTGAGAAGAAATGAAAAAAAACAGACTGCAAACCTACACACAGGTTCAGCCTATCATAAACCTTATTGCTTATAGATACGTACACTATTGAGTCAAAATGCATTTTCCTCGTCACTCTCACAGAGTTTTATTCATGCTCAATAACATATATTTTGCAGAGGAAATAATGATTAAGGGCAAGTGCAGCACTCTGTAGGGGTAAAATTGGGTAAAATTGTGTAAAATGAGTTTAAGGAAGTTTTTTAAACAGCAACATGTCCTTTATTGAATCCTGAAGTTATTTTCATGATACCTGTCTCAAAAAGTGTATTTTGATGCAAAAGGAAATGATTACCCTTTATCAAATGCATCTATCGGGTAATCTTTATCGTCAGTTATCTAAAAATCACAGTTTTCGTCACTCTATCCCTTCGATCTGACGTTTTTCTGGTCCAGTTTACATAAAATTTTGCATAACAACTCTCCAAGCCCCTGTTTTGAGAATGTCGTGGGCTTTTTACAATATCTTATGTTTTTGGTGTTTTTTTAAATTTTTAAAGTTGAAAATTTTTGAAATTTTCGATGTTTTTTAATGACTTTTTAAAAAAAATTATTTAAAAAAAACTATCCAAGAAATCAAAAAAAGCCCGTGACATTCTATTTTAAATAAAGTGATCTATAAAATGGAAAAAAAACCAGCATCCTACCATGTATTGTTCTCCAGATCGAAGGGTTCAAAGTTATGCAAAAGTCATCCATATTTTCCAATGTGGCGGTCAAATAATTGGCGTTTCCATAGCAACGGGGGGAGGAAATTGCGAAAAAACCCAGTTTATCTTCCTTCCTGGCCCTACGTGACCCATTTTTCATCCCAAAATGACAAAGTTCCCTTTATTAATGAAAATCACCTAGTTCTGCCGCATGTGCCCTTAAACATGCATTCTATAGGTTAGTCTTTCATTAAGAAAATATGAAGTTAAAACATTTCAATAAACTTACCATTTCCATAATCCCTAAGTGTATGTCTGACTGCCCGCTGATTCTTAATAATATCTCCTTCTGTTCTCTTCAGTTCTCTCTCCTCCTGCTTATGTTGCCACATGTGATCCTGGGAAGAAAAATTTTGAAGTTGTAAGCCTTATTATGCCAAACAGATTTAAATAAATTACTTTAATGAAAGAACTTACAGATAATGTCAAAGTTTACATGCAGTGGTGTATCATAAAGAATATAATACATAGTGCTTTCTGTGAAGATAACAACAGACTGACAGATTGTTGCTATTAATTTTTTTTGAAAAATTTCTGGGGCAATCCTTAGAAAAAACTTTTCTGATCCAAGTTGTGAAATTCAGTATCCATTTCCAACATGTCTCTTTTATCAGTGGCTGTATTTTCCTACACTAATTGCTTCAAGAATGTTAAGCAATAGCTTCTACTAATTGTCCCCTCAGTTTACAGGTATCATATATGTCCATTTGGTATTATCCTGGAACTCTTTCATGGCATTCGTGGGTGAAGGCTAAGAGCACAGGGTTAGGAGTGTGGCTAGGGAAGAGGGACAATCCTTTGACGTTGTTCAAGGACTTTTCTATGGGTGGTTTCTCTTCCCTAATCCACCTCTAGCACTAACCCACATATAAAATGAGAGATCCCCAGGATTATCCTGAATGGAAATACAAAACTTGTAAACTTGGGTGCTAGCTGGGGGCCACAAAAGTTGTGAATAATCATAACATATAAGGTCACTCTTTGTATTCTGAATCAAATTAATGAAAATCAAAATGTTGAAATCAGTACCATTCTCTACACAAGGGGGCCTGCACTGACACAGCTGATATGGAGAGAAAAGATACATAAAAACCACTAACAAAATGTGAAGCAGACAAATGTGAGAGAATGAAAAACACACAGCCATGAATGTCTCATAATGCAGTAGTCTGGGATATTCTCCTTGCTCTTTCCATTACATTATTACATAATACTGACCTCAAATCCAAAACATTACATGTTATGCTTCATTATAAGAGAATATTGATGAGAAGAAGAGACAGGAAATTCAAACATTTTCAAGTAAACGTCATGAACAAGAGTTTGTATGTCAGCAAAATAAGGAGGCATTGCACTTGTATGAGCCTACAGAACAGGTTGTGCTGAGAATAAATGCAAATGGAACTGAATATTATGTGATATTGAGGTGGAAGAAATGGAAGGATAGAGTGGTGGCCTTCACAGGCATTGTGAGTTTGACTTTAGCTTATCTAATTCCTGGTTAGTCAATTTCTCTGTGAATTAGCCATATCGCCCAAATATTAACACAATAAACAAATGTTACATACCTCTATCACTTTAATTCTCTTTTGGTAATCTTTTTCATCCTGCTGAATTCGTGCAGTGAGCGCAACCACATTTTCTGGTGTTGAGTCACTCTTTGCTCTTGGCCGTGCAGCTTTCCCAATTTTGCCAGTATCCAAGCTTTTCTTTAAACGAAAAGTGTAACTGTATCTATTTGAATCAAGAAAGCCATCTGGACCGACTTTCCTCTCTTGGCCCCTGCAGATGTCAATGCATGCAGTCAGTCTCATACACTTACTTACTAATTTAACACATTTCCTTTAAAGAAACAACCAAATAAGAGGAGTTACCCATAAATTATAGCTAAACACCTGAGAGTAAAATGCATTCAGATATGTTTGTCTGTGTGCTTGTAATCTGCAGGAAAGTAGTCACATTTATTAAGTCAAAGCATATAGAATCAAGCAAAAGGACAAGGAGGTTAGGTCGCTTGTTCATGGGTTTGCTTCTCTTACCAACAAATGACTCAACAAATGACTGAGAAGTGAGATCAAAACTGTTGAAGATTCATTTTCATGCTGCTTTCAAATTACATCTATTGTTCGCTATACTTCAGTGAGCTGTGGTAAATAAATACCAAAGACAAAATAAATATGACTTTTTTGACATTTAAGTTCAAATAACCCTGAGCAGTAATGGTCCATTACCTACAGTCAGCACATGTGCCCAGTTAGGCTGATTACTAACTCCTGAAGAACTTGCCACACACCGAGTCAATCATCAAGTGTATTTGATCAAATGTTGTAATGGCCAAAATGGCACCAAGATACAATTAAATTCAACTGTAGCATTTAACAGTGTAGCAGACCTATGCAAACTACGCATAGTTAGTAAAAGTTAAATCTTACTTGAGAAATGCCGCATATTCTTTACTTTCTCTGGCTGCATCAGCCTCTACCTCTTTTTCTGGTGCAAAGCCTGGTGCACTATCTGGCCTCCTAATGAAGTCATAACGACTGTGTAACAACTTGCTCCTGTCAAATGGGAGGTCTGTCAGCACCATCTTGATATTCCTCTGTGGAAAATGATCATCCAGTGTTAGGCTAAATATACCAAATGGCTCTTTATTCAACTCCCCAATGAGCCCTTTCCACTACAGTCACTGCATTGGTGACTCAGTTAAGAAATACACTGCAGTGACAGTTGAAGCTTTCAGGATAACTTCTGAATGTTTCTCTCATATGTCTCATTTGACAGTCCTTCATGTCTTGATAGCCAACAGGGTTAAGGACTCATCTCCATGGGCAATAGGGTTTGTGACCCTATTTTGAGGAGCATTAGGGTTGAAAACACGTTTCTACGGACAGTAGAATAACTTCCAATTAGATCTGGATCTGGGGTGTTGTTTAGGTACAATAGATGCATTCCCTGATGATCCAGAAACCTTTCCAAAACCTTCCCATTTTGCCAGCAATACAGACCGTACAAAGAATAAATACTAAGACCATTCATCAATGCATGTGTTTCACTCACCTGAAAGATAAAGTTAAAAATGACTGCTCATACTCACACGGACACAAACTATCTATCAAACTGGCTAGAATTGACCTAGACTTGTACTCTGCACATTCACCGCCATCAAAACACTATTCTAATCATTACATCATACTAATAAGTCAGTAAAGCTGAGAAATCTATAATAAGCGTACAAATGACAATAAGCAAACTGGTTTGTTTTACTCACTGGCGTCCACTCTGGACAACGAAAGTCTGTGAAGAACCCTTGACTGTAGCAGCTAGCTACGGATGGCTTCCATCCACCATTTTGTTGTCAGGGAGATTCTGCCGTTTAGAGCTCGAACAAACAACTAACACAGACATCATAAGCGGCCAAGAGTATCTTTCGGTTCTTTCCCTTGTTTTTGAGGCCGGTCACCACACCATTTTTGTTTGTTATTTAACACTTAATGTTGTTTTGTTGTAAGGTAGTCTACTCTTTATTCTGATCTCTCGTCACCTAAGGCAACTGACCTATTCAATCTGTCAGCGTTCTATCTATGAAGTCTGAACTTGTGAGAGCTGTAGTGAAAGAATAAGAGCTGACTTCTATCATTATGCTGTTGCGCTACATTATGTCATGGAATTAATAAAGAAAAGCATCTCTTTATACACCACTCACTACTCTTTTATTGTTCGACAGATTTGCTCCAATGATCTTTGTAAATCTGCTCTTGAGTAAACCTACATTAATGGAAAAAAACCAAAACATTTCTTTCCTAAGAAAAATAGATTCATGGAGAGGACAAAAGATATTGAAAGAGAGAATGAAAGATTGCTTTTCTTTACGGGAAGGGGATGGAGGGCTGAGATTGCAATTAGTATACTACCTTTTAATTCGTTTTATGCTTCTTCATGCACGATTACCCCTACTGCACAAGTCTGGATATACTGCAATACACTGGAAAATTTACTTCGTTCCCTGTTATCTCAGACTGACATCATTTACAGCCGCTGGCAAACACTTTCGCAATTATCAAACGTTTCTTGTACAATTTCCAGCATCCTCTATAGAGGATGGATGAAGATGGGGTAAAGATGCCATGGCTATGGCCACGGCAAAAACAACAAATTTTTTCTCTCTCAGCTTTGCGATAACGGGAATGCCTCTTTTCACTATCTGTGAGTTTGCGCACTTAACAATGGGATCTCTTACCATCGTAAGAATTACATAGTGTATCGGTGTCAAATGCACACTTACTAGTAAGGGTACTTTCAACATGTAGAGCTAATGTAATTTTTACGATGGTAAGAGATCCCATCGATAATGCACACGCTCTCAATGTCAATGTCGAAACTGACAGCACAAAATATCACCTCTACCCATAACTTAAGCAGTAGGTCTAAAAATGAGAAGTTGTATCATCACTGTTATCAACAACAACAACAACAACAACAACAACAACAACAACAACAACAACAACAACAACAACAACAACAACAACAACAACAACAACAATAACAACAACAACAACAATTATAAAACCGATCAATGAAAGAAAAGCACGTATACTGTGCCGTCAGTCCTTTAATATTCATATAACCGATATACTGTAATATGTCTATATCTATGTTTAGACCTACTCAGGAAAAAAAAGCGTCCAGTAGTCTTATGTACAGGGCATACTTGTATGCCCTGTGGCAACCAGATGAGTATGGGAGGCTTTGTTTGTTGATACTGCCCCACAACAACAACAACAAAAAAGAAAACCTCATGACGTTTGCGACAGCTGATTTTGCTGTACAACTACAAGCAACAGTGGAAATAAAAACATAGTCGCAACTCTCANCCCCCCTCGCCAAACCCCACCCCGAAGTCTCAACCAGTTCACACACGTCTGCACACTGTCTGTACGACCGCTTATCACTCTTTTCTGTCTTCCAGTCCGTTCATTCGTCTCTCTGTCTCTCCATCTGCCCTAATACTTGTTAACATGCAAGCACAGAAACAATGAATGGTAAACAACAACAACGACAAACAAATCTCCAATTTCCTGCATTATTTCTATATCTAGATCATCAACATATGGCAGCCCATTGCAGTCCTTTCTTTCTTTCTTTCTTTCTTTCTTTCTTTCTTTCTTTCTTTCTTTCTTTCTTTATGTCTTTGCACTGCTTTGTCAGATTCTCAGCGCAAGTTTTGTCCTTTGTCAGTACTTCTGACGCTTGTGTATAATCGGCTCTGATGACAGTACTGGCTTCTCCGTCACCATCTCACTTGAAGGAACCACTCTGTTTCGGCTGTGGACCTGTGACAGCAAGCCTAGGCATGGACGCTTGACGTTTCGGAGATTTTATCTCAGTGGATTTGGCCCACAGTTTAGTTTTGTCCCATCACCTACAGTGAAAGCTGGATACAAATACAGTCAGGTTAGTTGGTTTGAATAAACCTGGCTTGGTCATAAGCCATCTCTGACAGATGTGATGTGAAAACTACGGTCTAACCTCGATAAAAAGATGGAAAAATATGTATTTATTATTGAGGTATACTTATCATTGAGGTCCCTTCAATAATATAATGATATACAATAATAATGGACCCAATGCTTGGGGTAACTTTTACCAGTGTTTTAAAGGATAGGCGTAGTTACTAGTTATTTGCCTTACATCCTAATAAGTCCACATCATCTTTTCATAAAATTCAAATCGTGTGTACTTTTCTTTCTGCTTGACATTTTCTGAGAACACCGCGGGAATGTCAGGATATTCACCCGGCGTGCAAGCGGCCATTACTGGTGCTGCGTGACGTCAGAAAGCTAGATAAGCTTGCAGACGATTGATCCAGACAGTTTGCTGTGCGTCGGCACAATCGCTTGCTAGCAATCTCGCTTTATAACGTCATGCAGCATGAATAATGGCAGCGTGCAGAGGGTGAAAATCCCTATATTTCATCGGTGTTTCTAAGAAATGATTGGGCCGGGCAGAAAATGTCCGCGGTTTAATGTCTTTGAAAACGTGATGTGGATTTCCTAAATTGTGAAACTGATGTCCATCTCCTCCCTTTAAAGTTTGGCGGCGGCGCTTGAAACATTTTGCTGACTCCCAAATGGACTACTTCGAAAATGATAGAGGAATATAATAATTATTTAAGGTGAGCAAATGAGCTTTTTTATCGGCACAGTCCCAGGACTTTTGGATGGCACCTCAAACAATATCTCACTTCGTCTGTTACAGATCTATTGAAACTCGTCTCTCCACAAAAGGAACTGACTACAGAATCTTCATGTTTGATGAGCATTCACGACTGCATTGTCAAAATAATACATGTAAAATCTCAATATCGGTTTTTTTCTCCTTGCGAAGAGCCCGTTTACGTAACTCCTTATATATTGGCTCATCACAGTTACTGAACAATAAACTTGTCGTGATAGCCTACTTAGTACTTATGTCATTATGCGACACCTTTCTAGTGACGGTAGTGTTGTTGCTTACTTTTCTTCCATGACGAATACTTCTAGACTTGCGTCCCATGCGGCTATCTTGGCCTCTCTCAGTGTCATTGTTCTTGTTGTTATCTTCATCATCATCGTCGTTGTCGTCATCATCATCATCATCATCACTACCGCCACCAAATTTTCTGAGGCAGATGACGATGAAACGGTAGAAGAGAAGTGAGACGACCAGGACGTTCTTGCAAGTGAAGAAGATTATCGAGTAGTTCGCGAGTCTGTAACTGAAAATCGAAATAACAGAGTGTGTATATATTAACGATGAGATCTCTTACCACCGTAAGAATTACATTAGTGCATTGGTGCTGAATGCATCAGAAGTAGCTTTCAACATGCTGTTACTTTTACGATGGTAAGAAATCCCATCGTTAATGTGCAAGCTCTGAAGAGTCTTAGTATGAAGTAAATAAACAACTTGTACATACCATGCTTACAAATATCACAAATAAGAAGATTCATTGCATGATTACAGTGTCATGGAAGATCACGATGATTTCCCTATCTTCATCGAGAAGTGGAAGAACTGATATCACTGTGTCACAACGTCACCACTTATCAGGCAAGGTGGCAGAAAAAAATAGCAAGTAGACAAAGAATCGGATTAATAAAGAAGAGTTATTAACATCGTCATTTCAGTATTGTAGCACCACTGCAACCCGGACTTATGTCACCAGCATGCGCGACAGCAGCGAAAGCAGCTGTCATCACGAAATCTCAGCATCACTGCCACCATCACGACCACTACGTTACCGCCATCAGTCAGCAGTATCACCAACTGCAGCATCACTTACCTGAGGAGAACATAGAGTCGAACTATCAGGAAAGGACCGTCTTGCATGAAGATGGTCGCGACGAGGCTCCACACCTCTGTGTGCAGGATCTTGTTGAGCGTGGTGTCCTTGACCTCAAGGTCATGAGAGTTCACGGCTTTCTTTGGGTTGATGGACATCGTCATGACCAATGTAAACTGGAAATGAAAAGAATTAGACCCATAATAATGCGCCTTTAAATGAAGATAGACTATTTGTAAAGACATTGGCAAGTAATTATGGTTACATCCTCTCCCTAAACGCCCTTTGATGCGTGCTCTTGTGCAAAGAAAGACAGCTTAGGAGATTCAGAATGACAGAATTCATTCTCAATAATCCAGATTTCATGTTTCCAAACACCTCTTTGTTCTACGTGCCGTCAAATCCATTCGTTTGTCATTCCATCCATCCATCCATCCATCCATCCATCCATCCATCCATCCATCCATCCATCCGTCCGTCCGTCCGTCCGTCCGTCCAGCCTCCTGGCCAACTAATTAATCAATCGGTCGGTCAGTTAGCTAGCCAGCCAGCCAGTCAGCCAGTGTGCCAGCTAGCCAGCCAAACCAGTCAGTGTCAGTCAATCAGTCAAACCGAAAAACGTAATAATAGTTTACCTGGAACAAACTGACTGTCCAGATGGTGAGTATGGCATATATCAGTGGTTCATCATGGCGGACTTCCGGCTCATTGAACAGCTGTAATACTTCCATGACATCAGAGGCCATACCTGAATATGACAGCAGGCAAATCAGAACGATGGTACTGGGTATGACCATTTTTAAATGCTTCGCCGTTAGTTTGTAAAAATGGACAAATGTATTTCGCGTAGAATCAGCTCTACCCTTGTCACTGCATGGGGTGGTTTTCAAGAAGCAAACGTCAAGAAAGTTGTGTAAGGTAATAATTTCAGCCCCACAGTGCATGTAACCAGCGAACATTTTAAGGATCAGTACTAGGAATATTGTGGTACCCACCTACTGAGTCTCGGTGTTTTCTAACAAAAACAGGATTGAAAGCAGCTGATTGAATATGACTGAAGTAACAGAAGCCAGAGGTAACAGTTCAAACATAAAGTCTGTTTCCCTATCCTTAGCTTTTCATAGAGACTTCTGGCCTCATGTAACATTCATGAGCAGGTCCGGTGACCAATAAACATGGGTTAAAACCTGTTGTGTTCCGCGATGCGAGACTCTTTCTGATGGAGGCAACGTTACAAAAATTTGCCAAGACTCGTAGGGACCCCGGCAAATTGTTCAAGGTGAATTGATATCAACAAAGGCAATGTAAAAACATCAAAAGCACAGCTGCAAGGTGCAAATGAATTTCTTGCCAGGTAGTTTTAAATAGTATAGACCTTTCTTAATGAGCGACGGTGATCACGTGATTCTCGAGCTATTTTTGGGGAGGAGATATTGGTACCTTCCGGTTTACCTTTGTTTCAATATAATGGAAGAGAGAAATCTTCATCTGGCAATGAGACAGACATTTTCGGATATGGTTATATAGTGAAATTGCGCAACACAAGTTCGGGGAAGAGAAATATTATCAAAGAATTGCTCTATTGCCATGCCCTATGTCCTGAAACACTCATAAATTGATTTTATAAGTTTAGCTCCATTCGGTAAAAACTATCTGGCAAGAAATTCATTTGCACCATGTGGCTGCAATTCCTATGTTGCCAGTTTGCCCTGTTTCATATCAATTCACCTGAAACAGTTTTCTGGGGTCCCTACTCATATTGGCACTTTACAGACACTTGAAAGCTTCATCGTAAGCAATATTGTGTAACGTAAGGTCNATGCTCAGCCGTTAGTTTGTCAAAATGGACAAATGTATTTCGCTTAGAATCACCTCTACCCTTGTCACTGCATGGGGTGTTTTTCAATGAGCAAACGTCAAAAATGTTGTGTAAGATAATAATTTCAGCCCCACAGTGCATGTAACCAGCGAACATTTTAAGGATCAGTACTAGGAATATTGTGGTATCCACCTACTGAGTCTCAGTGCTTTTTAATAAAAACAGGATTGAATGCAGCTGATTGAATGTGACTGATGTAACAGAAGCCAAAGGTAACAGTTCAAATATAAAGTCTGTTTCCCTATCCCTAGCTTTTCATAGAGACTTCCGGCCTGCACTCGTCTCGCTCACGTAACATTCATGAGCAGGTCGGGTGGGTATATTCACTTCCGGTGACCAATGAACATGGGTTAAAACTGTTGTGTTCCGCGATGCGAGACTAGTTCTGATGGAGGCATAGGCCTTACGTTACAAAAATTTGCCAAGACTTCAAAAGCCTGTGAATTGTCAAGATTCGTAGTGACTCCGGCAAATTGCTCAAGGTGAACTGATATCAACAAAGCAATGTAAAAACATCAAAAGCGCAGCTGCAAGGTGCATATGAATTTCTTGCCAGGTAGTTTTAAATAGTATGAACCAGGACAAGTAGAAAATGTGTGTCTTCGCTTTACATGACTGTGTACGAAGATTTCTCATTCCCACCTCCATGTATTAAACACATTGAACCGAAAACTAGTAATTATCTACTTCAAAAAAGTGCTCGAGAATCATGTGATCAGCCTATCTCATTAAGAAAGGTCTATGTGTCTCAGTCGCCCCAATTATTTCTGTTTAATACAATTATAAACTATGTTTCTGCCGGTTTGAGAACGCAAAAAAAAAATTAAAAAATCCTTGGGATTAGAAAAGACCGGTGAAAACTTTTCGAGAGGTATCTTTAGAACATCACAGAAAAGCCAGAAGGTCTATCTGGGCGTCATGACATTGTGAACGGTGTGGCATTATATTTTGATCCCCCCCCCCTTTTACCCTCCCTAGAATATTAATGTGAAAAAAAAGGGGGGGGTCAAATGTCACACGGGGTATTCAATTTTGACCAGGGGGGTGAGGGGGGCGTCTGAACTTCACGAGGGATGGGAGCTCACACCTGCAAGTCCACATTAAGGGGAAACTGCCTCACAGGCTAAGGAGCATGAACTTACCTATGAATACGAAGAGGAGCTGGGAAAGCATGTCACGTGAGATTTCCCCACGAGGTAACAGCCAGCGACAGAGGATGAGCAGAAAGACAAGGCATTGTTCGGTGATATGCAGGGCCAGGCTGACGTCCAGCTGTATGATCGCTGATAACTGTGAACAGAATGTATTATATGGAGAAGGTTAAAACAGGTTTAGGAACAGATTCCTTAAGTTACATAATATACAATAGCATTGAAACTCCTCCACAGTTACGATTTAAAGAAATTGCTATTATCCAGTGACTTTCAAGTAGAAAAAAATGACAGTGAATAGTACATAAACAACAACAAAAAAAAGAAACCCAAAAATGTTGCAAAAAAGGGGAAGTCTCAATTTAAAGAAAGGGGTTGGTTGCAAAAAGAGAGAATTTGCAATTTAAACAGGACTGACTGCAAAAAGGGTGAAGTCGCACTTTAAATGGATTGGTTATAGAAAGTCTACTATCCGATGACAACTGGAAGATCTAAATCTCTGTACTCCATTTATTCACAACTGACAGTGATCTGATCAGTTAAAGGTACCGTGAGTAGCTCTGACTGAGTTAGAAAGCAATGTCAGAGAAATCACAGAAGTGTTTGGTTGTTTTTTTTATCTACATAAATTATTTTTCCCGTATTCTTGATGTTGCTTTTGAAGTTGCTCTGGAAACAGGTTTTTCTTTTCTGAATCACTCCTACACATTCTGTGTGGACCTTGAACAGAATGACGTGCAAGATCTGAAATTCAATATTCTCACTCACTTCTTTGTTAACCTCTTATCTCTCCGTTTCACAGATATAATCTCACTACATTATATTCTACGAGGAGACTCACAATGCAGCAATACATCATACCCAGGCAACCTGTATAGCAGAATCAGCACTTACCTCTGTTACTGAGAGAGTAACAATAGACGATGAATTCGCATACTTGGCTTTGTAAATGTCCAGCCTCTGCAGCTCCAAAAACCAGATAGGAGGGACGCATGACAGCAAGTAGCATACAAAGCACAGGCACAACCTGTATGCAACAGCCAAGAGACGGTTCACACAATAATCTCCTTTAGCCTATGATTTATCCTCTCCTATGACGGCAACGTTTTAAGGATATGTTCAATAACACCAAAGGAGAAGAAGAAGTTTTTAAATTTTTTTTTCTCAGGACTCATTCTTAAAGCAGAAACCTCAAAGATTAGCAAATGCACCAAATAAATTCATTTGTATTTATTGGTACGATTTCAGGTTACGGAACTAATACAACTTTGAAGAAGTGAATTTTGCTTTGCCTGCCTAGTTTCTCTCCTATCATCCAGTAGGAACATGAGCATTACTCCAAATCTGATTTTGAAATTCAGGTATTTTAGTAACTACATCTTGAAATACATGCAAACCTGGTAGAAGTCTATAATATCTCTTGAAGCGTAGTCTTTTCCTACACTAAATCTAACAATAAAATGTGTCGGGCTTTCTATACTAAATTTAATAGATAGTGAGCCATTTCAAAATTGTTTCGGCTTTGTCACAGCTTTATAACACCAGCCGAAATTGCCATTAATACTTTTAAACTGAATTAGTTAATATGAACATACCATTTCCTTTCTTGTCCAGAACGCGAAACTATCGTGTAAATTCCCTCGAATATCATGAGCAAGTTAGTCAAAGAAAGCGCCCAGAAGCGATCATCCTCCAGTTGATTCACCAGAAGCCAGACTGTGAAGACACTGAAGGCCGTCAACACGATCCTCACAAACAAGGCAAAGAAGACTCCGAAGACACGGCAAATGTCATCAGCTATGGCTGACTTTCTCAGCTTCCTTGAATGGACTCTTCTGTGTCCGCCGTTGGGAATGCGAGCCGTTCTGTGGGCAGGAGTTAGTGCTGAAGGTGATGGACCAGGCAATACTGATATGGACATAGGCAATGGCTTGCTTGTCGTCAGTGGAAACGATGACGATTTATTGGCTATGTCTTCTTTGCAGGAAGAGACTTCAGCTGGATAGTGGCTGTAGCCTTCTTTGGACTCCATGATATTAAAGGCAGTCATAATCATTGCTGATATCTAATTTTAAACGGCTTCAATATTTAGCGGATATTGATATATTAATTATAAAATACAGGACGAGACATGTTTTAGTCTAGATGGATAATGATATCTGTCAACGACATGTTAACATTAAAACGCACAGAATACAGCTCTGAGCCTGCTGGCAAAAGCACATTTCACAACCTCGATATGAAGGATAGTAACAGATATGCATTTTTACATGCCTCTAGAACAACTAACTTCAGTTGAAAGCATGCTGAAGTTCCTAGTATGTCGGCAGTAAAGTATTGTGAGTCCAAATTAAGACTGGACCAGAACGTACTGGTGTGCCGTGTTGAATACGCTAATACCATGAAAGATGCTCGCGGGCAACTAATTTATGTAACAAAAAACTATTTCCGGTTTCCAGTTCAAGTCTGACGCAGTAATCAGACAACTCTGGTACTAAATTAAACATCGACATTGATGACTGGCTTTACACTGTTTGGCCTCAGGGCTGTTTTTGTCGTAGTCTAAGAAGAGTGCAAACCGATCGCTAGAATATGTGGTAAAAAGGAAGATGTATATATTAAACAGTGAATTAACAGAGCTGACGTAACCAGAGTGTGGACTAGGGTTCCCCATTGCTGATCAATAAGATGTTTAGAAAAAATGCTGCCTAGGCGGGAATCCAAGAGGAGAGAAGGGAAGAGAGGTGGTAAACATGAAAAAGTAAATACATACACGCGAATAAAAAAGGAAGCAATGATGGGTTGTTGTTGTTTTTTTCTTTCAGGCAACAGCAATTGCCTTGTCGACACATCTGATTTACTTCCCGAGGCGAAGATATCTCGCTGCGCTATTTGATTCATAGGTGTGCGTGGAAGGATGGGGCTAAAATATGATGATAGCCCAAAATCTATATCTGCTGATGGCCTTTATTTTGTTGTTGTTGTTTTACAGACCAATGAAAAAATACACATAGACCACTTCCGCACTCATCAGTCCAACGGTAATATCAAAACCTCTCATCCGACTAGTTTGTGTGCTTATGAGGAAGGAAAGGATGTGTGGAAACGACCATGCTAGGATATCGTTACAGTCATAGGCAGATTGGCTATCTCAGAAATGGCACTTTGCGAACTGAACAATTTTTTTGCATGCTACAATCCAACACATCTATCAAATGTCACAGACAATGTAAGTCATAAAGTCATTAATTAGTAAACAGCACCAAAGCTTGAGATTGGCATAATTTTCTAGCGTTTTCTATAACAGATTTTTCCTCTCCTGAAAAATCTCACTATTTGAGATAGGCGAACTACCTGTGACTGTTACGACATCCTAATTCCTATATGAATCATAATGATCTCCACAGATCCTCATGATGCCCATGGGAACATCAGTAGCTTGTTGTGATGTGTGTCGCTTGTGCTTCTTTAACTATTCAGGACTCGTTTGTTGACACATTAGATTAGCTACAACTTACAGCGCCATGTAAACATTCTTAGATGGCCGCAAACCGTTTGCCGAATGATAGTAAATCGATAGCATTTAATGGGTTTGAAAGACTTCCTCTTGTTTGTGCGTAACTTCCTCTTCCTCTCCCTCCTCCTTCCACATCTTATATCTGGGCCCTCTTTCTCTTAATAGTTTTCTCTCATTGGAAGGTAAGCCTGTCTTTTAATATACTTTTTTTTATACTTACCTTAGTAAGTCATCATTCAGTTTTTATCAAATGGCCAGGCATTCTACACTGTTACGAAATTGTGAACTTGTATATTCATCACATCTACATAAATGCTATTGTGCCTATATACCTATGGCCTAATCTTTGAAGAAATAACTCAATTTTTGTCCATTGGTATTGCTCTTGACTTGATCTTAAGGTAAACATCCATGCACCGCACTTGGAGAGTCAAAATTTTCTACACAACAGAAATTTAAGTCCACGAAAGATTCATGAAAACAAAACATTTGATTTATTTGTTTCAGCAGTCACATGTATTATAGTTTTTCTGGCTTAATAGATGAAACTAATCACACATTTAAACTTGCTTTGTAAAAATTCACAGTAAAATTGAGTTGCCATCATGAGAGTATAACTTGCATATTATATATGGATCTATATATATATAAGAACAAAAAATTGTCAACTTTGCTGAGGCCATGTTTGTACTGAGGTAACAGTTATTTCCGCCTGAATTATTAAGAGCGCGAATTTCCCCTTCTCTGTCCCTGTTCCTCTATCTCTCCCATATTGTCTATTAATTGCTCTCTCACAGCGTCAAGCAAAACACTGATTTAGAAAATGAATGTAATTTATGTGATCTTCGATGTATAAATGCATTCGCATGAAGGTTCCATTCATTCATTCATTCATTCATTCATTCATTCATTCATTCATTCATTCATTCATTCATTCATTCATTCATTCATTCATTCATTCATTCAGTCAGCTACTCTGGCTTTGTTTCCTTCCATTTTTTCCCTCTCTCTCTTTTCAGATTAAAACTCCTCATACCTTCTTATGGCGCCCAGAAACATGTGTCCCCACATGTGATGGGGGTCACTCACTGTCATTCTGTCCTTGTTTTGTCTTTGTCACTCTGCACTCACCTCTCTCTCTCTCTCCCGTTCTCTCTCTCCTTTTCTGGTCCATGTCAGGTAGAAGCGTTCAGCCAGCCTGATATTAACATCAATCTTTTGCTCTCTTTCGCTCTTTCTCTCACCCATCCCCATCCATCCCAAAGAATATCCACGTCAACTGTTCACCGTGAGTCTATTCTCTATGTCACCCTCTAACCATAAGCAGGCCTTACATTTTTTGGTAATTTATCCATTTTCTATTCCTCTCTCTCTCTCTCTCTCTCTCTCTCTTTCTCTCTCTCTCTCTCTCTCTCTCTCTCTCTCTCTCTCTCTCTCTCTCTCTCTCTCTCTCTCTCTCTCAGCAGTTTATTGTTGCGTTAGTTATGTGCGTTCAACAGGACAATGATGAAACAACTTCCACACTAGTACAAAATCTTAGAAATTGAGACAGATAATGAGGAATTGGTTGGACAATGGCATACACTATCACAGATTTTTGTCGACCATTTCAAATTTGAAAAAATAAAACCATTTAATTTAGCTGCCTATTCCCTGCTTAAACTCCTGCAAAACAGTTACCATAAGCTATAAAAAAGAAAGAAGCAATTCATCTTATGAACTCTTATTCATTGAATTTTCATGTTATCCATGATTGCAGGATAATGTAAACACCCATTTTTTTTTTATTGGCCTCTGATGACACTGTAAAGTATCAAAGATATCCAGATCATTGGGAAAATAAAATTCCTGGATGAGGTTGTAGAAAAAATGAATGGTTTGTCTGGTCCAAATGGGCAGGATTGTGAAACATTTAACCCCTATGCGTCACCAGTAATCATTAGGGTTAAATACAGGAGGTATAGACGCACGCCGGGGCTGATTCCATTGATGTCCCCCAGGTGGAGACAATCCTTGCAATCCAGTCGTAATGAAATTACCGTTCCTGTGTTCCGGAGACTGACCTGGAGACCCTCTTCCGACGTTATTATTCGGGACAGAATTAGTCGCATTACTACCTCTGCGACCAGGAGAGGGAAGTGGCCATATTTCTCGAGTATTGTAGTTTCGTGGACTTGCATGAGTTTGCCGGTCATTTAAGTTGCCGTTGGGTACAAGGGGAGGGTGAGACACAACATCAGTCAAGGCTGCACTGCCCTTTCTTTGTCGAACTGGAGAAGCCTGCACGTTGGTATTGAGATCTGTTTGTCCGACACGTCTGACATCTGGAATAATAAAAGCTGAGGTGAATGAATTTTCGATAGGTATTAACGGCAATAAATTTATAATGCGGGCCGGCTAACCCAGTGAAACGTTGCCTGGGGATTTCCTGAAGAAAATGGCAAATAAAGGATACACTGTACTTTCCATTAACGTCAGTATCTGACCTTCGATATTAGTTTTTCAAAATACTCCATTTTCTGACGTAACAACAACAACAACAAAATAACATTTTGTACACATAACTGCAAGCTTTACGCTCATTTTTAGAGCACCTTCCTGCCAAGAAATGTTACGGTATCATTTAGCAGCCATGTACATACCTACAGAGAACATAGAACATTTTCTTATCTCTAACTTTCAAACTAAAAACCCATTGGTGCCTTCACATACAGCCCATTAATGTCATTGTGTGCACAGAGAGTCTAATAGGTCAAGAATTATCTACACGATAGAGCATGCAGCATGCTGACCCAGTCGCAAGATCGTGGAGACAGATCTTTGCAAATATTCTAAAAACTGATTACAATGGGCATAACAAGTTTTTAAAGAAATAAACTTCGTAATTCTATGAAGACTGAAGACGTATATATGTCCTCTACCACACACCAACCGAGGACCAGCAGCGTGATTTAATATCATCTTCCTCACATCTGGCTGAGTACAAACAACATGTATCTTATAATATGTCCCGCACAGTCATCAAGCCAGTCCAAATCTTTCATGCCTAATGATGAAGACCATTCTTGGAAATTGTTTAGTTTTAGTATGATAATAATTCCATAACATCATTTTCCTCACATCTGGCTGAGTACTAACAACATGTATGTTAATATGTCCTGCATAGTCACCAAACCAGTCCAACTCTCTCATGCCTAATGATGAAGACCATTCTTGGAAATTGTTTAGCTTTAGAATGATATTAATTCCATGTCATTTTAAAACTGATCAGTCTTCAGGGAGTTGATAAAAATGTCTCTAGATCCAGCCTGAGCAAGAGTTTAATACAATGGCTTGCAGGTGTCGATGTCATCAAAGTCCCATAAGCTCATTAGCCTGTACATGGGTATAATTCATTCAACAGAAATGGGTGCGTCGGATACGATGCAGGAATGCTACTCTCGGAACGTACCGGTACGTCTAAGATCTGTTTGTAACAAAAAGAAAGACTGTAGTAATGCTTTCATTCCTTTACTAACCATCATCGCCATGTTCCATCCTGTTCCTATATATGCCTTGCATCATCATGGCGCTCGGCCGTCTGTTCTTGTTGTAATAGGCATCACCATTGTCAGCATCATCTTTATCATCATCGTCTTCCATTTTACTGAGGCAAATGACCAGCAGGCGATACAAGAGCAGCAAGACGACCAGTACATTTTTGCATACGAAGAAGATTATCGAGTAGTTGATAAGATTGTAACTGGAATGGAATAGCAGAAGGGGTGAACCATTATTCTTATTATTAGGTAACAAAAGTATGCATAGTCTATACGGTTAGTCACTTGCTCTTACTTCCAGTGCTCGGGAGAGAAGAAAAGGAGAAACACAGCCAACGAGCCAGGGCAGAAAGGGGAGATAAGTACGGAAATTAAAACTGCACCGCAGTTATATCCCTTTATCAATGGTAAGGTTTGTGACACCTATTACAGGGGAAAATCACTCATTGTGTACAAGCCAATTAATCCGCTAATATATAAAATCCCCCCTTTTTTGAGGCCCTGACAGCCAGTGTCAGAGTGTAGAAATGTGCAAAATGACATGTGATCTAAATAAAGCATCCAATTTTAAAGTTTAAAGTACAATTTGAGCTTTCTAGATAAAAAAATAAAGTGTGTAGGCCTATTTATTCACACGCGGTCAAAACCAGCCAAATGAAAAATTGGGGACCAAATCAGAATTCGAGAGGACCTTTTTCGAAAGACATTTGTGAAAAATTTTGGGCGTCGACCCCCATTTTTCTTTCCGTTAAAAGATCGAACAAAAGAGGTACTTTAACCTCCATGGAAGAAATTTCCCGAAATCACAGTGGTATATGTAGAATAACACAAAATGTTAATAGGGCCAAAAGGAGAAAAAACAATAGGTGTCAAAGACCATAATTTAATATTAATATTATGTAGTTTTTTCTAATGTAAACCGGAAGAGAAACTACAGCAGCAAGGAGGATCATCAGAAGAGATAAAAATACGAGTGTTGGAGAAATTTGTTTCCCTCTTATTTTGAACACGGAAAGTGGTACATCATACAGTTTATCTTTAACCTCGATAATAAGTATGCCCATATGTGCATCGACAAAATATACTTATATACTTCTTAATGAAGAATATTTGTTATCAAAGTCTAAATCATATNAACATCTATCTTGGTGAGATATGCTGAACTGAAGAAGAAAAAGAAGAAGAGATTCTAGGTTCTAAGCTTCCGTCGTATTTAGCATTATGTAAATGACAATGCACCTCTTGTATGAAAATGGAAAGACGAAGCTCACTTGATCAATACGTAGAGTCTGACAGCGAGGAATGGCCCGTCCTGCATACAGATGTTGACCACAAGACTCCACATCTCAGTATACGTGAACTTCTGGATCAGCGACTTCTTCCTCTCCTGGCTGTTGCCACCTTCTTCAACGCCCGACTCGTCCAGAGCGACGCGAACTTTCTTAGGGCTGTGGGACATCGTGAGGACAAGGGTAAACTGAAAGTATATAAGACGTTGTCGTGAGTACATAAAGCGTTGTCGTGAGTACATAAAGCGTTGTCGTGATTTAAAGATGCACATTGTAGTTCACAGGCTATAAAATGCTAAATGCTGAAAGACACTGACGAGAAATTATGTGGGTACACACGGAGAGCCCACTAAAATGTCCAGATACGATGTGTTGGATAGTTTAGTTTACGAAAGAACATAAGGATTGCTGACACATACTGCAAGTTTTTCGGTAGTCCTTGAAACCCATTCGCCACAGCAGGTTCCGTAGAAGATGTTTTTTGTTGTTTTTTTTAATGAGGATCTGTATTTTGACAAATTTTGCGAGTTGAGCTAGACTTCCGTGAAAGAAGGTTCTGTTCAAAAATGTTCTAAGGGCTTACTACTGTGATAAAAAATGTGTATTGGGGCTAGTGAATTGCGAGGAAAACGAAAGTTTGATTATTTCCTGCAGAATCAATATATGTCACTGTCTCTTCTACTATTCTTCATCATTTGCACATTATCGATTATAGTTTGCTTTTCCATCAGCTTGAAGCAGGGTTGCCAACTTGGCAGTCTTGTAACACTTCAGATTACTCTATACTTCTGCGCTTTTATGTGCACGAGAGAACCCTCTTTCGGGGCTCGTGAGATTAAGACCCTCCCGAAAAGTTGGAAAAGGCTTTTCGTGAAATTGAGATCCTCGGATGAAAAAAAAGAAAAAAAACTACTACAGTAGTCGCAATATACAAGTGGTCGCCATGATGAAGATAAGGTTCGACTGGATCAGCACCGTACCTGGAACAAACTTAGCGTCCACACAGCCAGTATGACATAGGTCAGATCTCGATTCTGACGTACCTGCGTCTCATCAAATAACTGGAATAACTCCATGACGTCAGAGGCCATCCCTGTAAAGACCGACAATGTTTCTGTTAACACAATTTCTTAAATAGTGTAGGTGACTGAAAATCACATGTACATGCTCTCGTAGAAAACTAATCATGAAAGTCACTGTATTACTTACTACTAGCAACAAAATTGTTAGCAACAGCACCCACTCTTCGAATTGGATGACCATGCCTAACACTACTAAACAACAAATTTCTCGTATGGAAAATATTTCTCACGTATCACCCACCATTCAGACAACATCGTCTGGAAGACCAGCTTTGCAGATCTTCATGATTCACTTGATACACTTTTCTCCCTCCCTCTGATTTGCAACAATGCAGTGATTTGCTAGATTAACCTTTTCAACCAGAACCCCGGTTTATCGGGATGTCTTTTGCTTTTATGCCATACTTAACCGTCGGAATCCAGCCACATCTCATTGCCCCATAGACCATCCTTATTCTGTGACCCCTGAAATCTTGCTCTCCAGAAGTAAAATAATAGACTGGTGAATGTTCTATTAATACGCCGCAATACGAATGATATTAACAGTATACATACACAGTTTCTCTATTAGGTGTTCAGGGTCAGACAAAAAGTGGGTCTCAATAGACTGGGGCTTAAAGGATTAAACTTTTACCTATGAAGACAAACAGCAGCTGGGAAAGTTGGTCTCTGGTAATGTCGCCACGAGGAAGTATCCAGCGGCAGAAAATCAGGAGGAAGACCAGACATTGTTCTACGATGTTCAGTGCCAAATCAGAATTTAATCTGATATCGGCTGAGATCTGTAGATAAACAGAAACTGAAAATTAATTGTACAGTACAGTGGGCCTCACCTCAAGACAGCAATGTGATAGTCTGATCCAAATTTAAAAATGTTGATGCTATGAAATCGATTCTTTTAAATTATAAATTACCTGCTTTCCCTTGTAAGACTACGGGAGAATCAATTCCTATCTTCACATCATTACTTTGGGGGCGACGGTCGAATAATTTCGCATGCCAGCGTCAATCGTGTGATGCTGCGGTCTAATTTTGCAATCCGGTATCAGCTGATCGGCCCGCAGATAACACGCAGAACGGTCATAATCCATAATAATGGATCACACAGTGAGCGAGTGGCTGGACTCAACGCGCCTCACGCCACGAAAGTTAAAAATCAAATCTCATAGAGAATACAGTGACGTAACACCTGGTGCTTCGTCCACGGGCAAGCGATACAGTGCCGTGGAAAATAAGGGACGTTTTGTCATGGACCAAAAAAGCCGTATGGAGGAGAGTATAAATTCAGTCCGGCACGCGTAAGAAATTGAAAATACCTAGATATATCCGAAGACAAGAACACGTGAAAAAAAGTCAATTTCACTTCACTTCTATTCGAAAGAAGTTTGATGTTGGTCGGACAACAATGTTAAAGACTTACAGACAAGGCGAAATTAATTGCCTAATTAACGCTCCGTCTCAGAGCCTGTTAAATTTATTTCCAGACGACAGCTTTTATTAAGCTTCACCTCTGATTTTTTGGTTGTTTGAGAGCTCAGGATATTGCAACCATTCTCCAGGGGACTAACAGGAGAAGTGTTTTTGTTTTTTCTTTCCTCCGAAAGGTTCTGATTTCTGCGACTTTTGTCAGTTGAGCTTGACTCATAAATATTACTAATATCAATACCCGTAACTGAAAGAAAGACGTTTGGCACTTTGGAATGCACTTTTGCATGCCAAATGCACTGAATGTATTAGAAGAGAGTGGTTCGCACTACAGCAATACCGTACATTATAATCTACGATGAAAGAGTAATGGATTCCTTAAATAAGTCCACAGTAATAAATTAAATGGTAGCTTTTAATCACAACACATTTTTGAAAGCTTGGATTATTGACACGAATAGGAGTACATTTCTCTGTGTTGGGACTCCTACCTTCGTGCGACGTTTGTCTACCTCTTGTTATGCACGAGAGCACTTGTTAGAAACAGGTATGTGAAGAAACAATTATAAAGTTCACAACAGTAAAGTATGCCAACGTCATGACAAGTTAATTTTACGGCGCAGCTCCTTAGAGATATCACTAGACCATTCAGTGTGCTTGGTTTATTATTGCTCTACAGCTCTTGCACATGTATTCTACATAATGCTCGAATGACGCATAAAAATGTTAATGATAAAAATCTTAAGGAGCCTCATTATACTTGAAAAGTAGTATTGCACCATGTAGTTTTTGTTAACGGTTAATAGAACAAAATAAATGTGCAACATATCTGCAAACTTTCTGCACTTGACACCATGTTGAATCTGAATAGATAAACGAGATACGCATCGGTGCTATGAACGGATGTATGCGCAACTGGAAACGTCCTCTTTTAGAGGGCCTGTAATTGTCGTGCCGTGGCCCGTGACTTATATTAACATAAGGTGCGTAACTTTTGGGAGGGTCATGCTGGGGATGATCTCATGTCAAGATCAATAAGACCAATTTACTACTGCTAAACTATCTGCTCTTAAGGTTATTTGTACTTGGAACTGGTGACTTTCAAATATATGTCAGTAAATGTCTTCCGACGACCATTTCAATTTTTCACCACAACATTAAGGCTGTAACCCTAGGGAAGGGAAGGCAGTGATGAGATTAATCTATATAATGACTAAATTTTTCCGTTTTCACATGATGGGCGAAGACAGGTCTTTTCTCGGACGTTTCAGTTTTTCATTCTCTTGCAATCACAATTCGGTCATATTTACAGATGAAGTCGAGGAATTATTATTCATTTGCAGAAAATCCTTCATGTTAAAGTAAAAGTTAAATGTGAAAAGTTGGAAAGTGTACTATGAGTTGAGGCGAACACTAAGCTTACACTTGTTAGAGAACAATATTTAAGCAGTTGGTATTTAAGTTTCAAATTGCTGTGAAGTTATTGTTTCTGTGGTATAGAGGTAGCACGTTCAACTTGCAAGCTGAGAGAGCCTGGGTTTGATCCCCGTTAACGACTGAAAATTTTCTAGTTTTGGGTTTTTCGACGTTAGCTCTCAAAATTGATCTCCCACGTTAATTTGGTATAACCCTTTTGTTACACTTTCCAGTAATCTCATTTTGAGCTCGCACTCCTCACCCTTTTAGATAATGAATATAGTAATAATATGCCTTACTACCTGGTTACACACGCGCCTCTTTAAGTTCAGCAGCCTGGATGAACTTACCCCAGACACAGAGATAGACACCTGGGAGCTGGCGTTGGCGTACACAGACTCGAATTTGTCGAGCCGTTTCAACTCCAGTAACCAGATGGATGGGACACAGGCGAGGAGGTAGCAAACGAAGCAGAGGCAGATCCTGGAAGAGCCAGTAAAGATAGGAAATATATGTCTAACATTTATTTTAATGTCTAACTTATAGTATAATATGTTACATGATGTCACACATCGGTCTCAATAAAAAGACTCAACCAGCTGATGTGTATACAAGATCATCATTATCTCCATCACTATCATTATTAACACCAACAACACTATCACCACCATCACCATTATTATCATCACCATCATCCACCATCATCGTTATCATAATCATCATCAAGACCTTCATCACCACCACAACTACCACCACTACCACCAATGTTATGAATTTTATCATCGCCACCATCACCATTATATTCATCTTAATTTTTTTAAGAAGTAGGTATGGATCACAAAGACATGGAGGAAAGAAAGGGACTATTCCCATGCTATCAGTACAAATAACAATAGAAACAACAGCAACAATAACAAGAACAAAATCAATAACGATAACATCATCATCATCATCATCATCATCATCAACAACAACAACAACAACAACAACAACAACAACAACAACAACAACAACAACAACAGTAATCAAACGTAATACTGTCCACAAAGCAACAGCATAAATAACGAAATACAGTGAAAGCTCCCCCCCCCCCCCNCCCCCCCCCCTCCTCCTACCCTTCTCTTTCCCATCTCACATACATACACATACACCTACAAAGGAAAGAGGGAACGGTTTTTCCATAAACATCCGTTAACTACGGTACAAAGCAATGGCATAGAACAAGGTCGGACATTCTCCCTTCTGCGTTCTCCTAAAGAACATATTATAAAGGTGTTTGATCATAAAACCACGTTACGGAACGCTTACTGTTTCCTGAAGCACTTTTTATACATGCAAGGACTTTGATAATATCTAGATCCAAAGGCCCAAAGACTGTTTAGATTAGATCAGGGGTGCCCAAATGGTAGTCCGTAGGCCAAAATATTGCCCGCTAGGGTGTCAAACCTTGCCAGTGGCCAAAAAAGTCACTGTAGAGACAGCGCAATGTTGGCAGTTGGCTACTAAGGCGCCAAATCTGGATACTTTTCAGGTTTCAGTTTTTTTCTTGTACGCTACGGCTCCTTGGTAACTTTTTGGCAATTTTTAAAAGAGTTTAATATTTAACTAATTTCTCTACATTGTCACATTATTTCCATTGAAAGCATTATGTGTTTTTCATTGAAAACCGAAGCCAAGAGAGCTTCAGGTGTAGATTTCGAGACTATGATGAAATACTGTTTCATTTTTTGCCATTTCTTGATTTTCAAAAGTGGCCTATTTTTTTTTCTACTACTGACGGTTTTAATGGCGCTTTTTGGGGCACCTTTTGAATTTGGTTTGGTTCTTTCATAAAATCTGACCTGACAACACCACCATTGACCATTCATTGCTTTATATTGCTGAATGTCATGTGTTACGATGAAACATGCCCCAGCATTTTAAATATGTATCCCTCATGAGATGCTTTAAGTACAAAACTACCTTCCCTCTTTCCCCTCCCTATCGTGCTTTTGTGAAAAGATTGAGTAACCCCTGGATTACACTTCTTCAAAGTCACCCTCCCTCTTCTTTCTCTCTCTCTCTCTCTCTCTCTCTCTCTCTGTCTCTCTCTCTCTCTCTTTCCCTTCTCTCTCTCCTTCTCTCTCTCCTTCTCTCTCTCTCTGTCCTCCCCATTCCTCAGCCTCGGTATCCGCTATGACCCTTTGCACAATCTCATAACACGTGAGGTTCTCCTCGAGGGTAAGACAGCAGGTGTCCTGTCTATTCCATGATCGCAGAGGCGTGAAGCGTAAATCTCGACGTTAGGTTCAAACCGACAGTTACGACACTCGTAATGGATTGTTTACGTCTATGTTTTTCAGTAATAAACATGTTTATTATACCAACACTGAAAACATCCGTCTTTACTGTTGAGTGGGATTACAAAATGAAGATATCCAAATTAAAACAAATTAAAAACAAGTGTCTCTAACTTCGCCAGCAAAAGCCTCATCAATGAAATTGCATAAAACATCTTAAAGTGAACTTGTATTTCCATAATGTATATCACAGCAGCTCTTATTCATTTTGGGAACAACCTGTACTCGGCGGCAATAAAAGATGTGGACTAGATTTGCAGCTTATGGTGTGGAAAGTGTTTTGGTCTGTTATTTTTTAATAAGCAGGATGTCTAATGTGAGGTATTAAGGGGTAGAAGGTGTGATAAGAACATCCGTACAATATAATACACACTATATCTAGAAAACGCGCCTGTGTACATTAATGTCTGTCAGTCAGCTATACAGAAGGCGCACAGAAGGACATAATGACATGGTGCTCCGAAAATGGCATAATGCAGACTTAGGTCATCATTAAATAACGATACAATGTTGTTTATAAAATTAAGGCCCATGTTAACTTGCTAAAAAACATTACAATACGCCAATGTTCCCCTGCCAAACTTGCAGTTTCAAAGATACAAGCTGAAGCTGACCCTTTTGTGTTCTCTCAGAGATGTGAAAAATGACTTATGCCATATCCGGTGCACAGCTGCGATAGTTTATTATGTAACATCTCTTTGACTTAGGTTATCATTAAATAACGATACTATGTTGTTTATAAGATTAAGGTCCCATGTTGACTTGCTAAAAAAACATTACAATATGCCAATGTTCTCCTGCCAAACTTGCAGCTGTTGCAAAGATACAAGCTGAATTCTGGCCCTTTTGTGCTTTGCATCAAAGTGTTTCCCACGTGTTCACTCAGAGATGTGAAAAAATGACTTAGGCCATAACCGGAGCACTGCTGCGATAATTTATTATGTAACATCTTCATTAGTTACAAAATAATGCTACATTACCACACATGAACGGACATCAAGAGTCTACAACATATTTTTTACATCACTCCACAAAACGCACAGCACAATACATAACAGCACGGTACCATTTTCTTTCTTGCCCAAGACGCTTGACCACAGTGACGATTCCCTCTATGACGAGAAGCACAGAACACGCTGCCAGTGCCCAGTACCGGACCTCTCCTAGCTGACTAACCACGAGCGACACCGTCAAGAGGCAAAAGGAGAGCAGCAAGAGCCGCACCAGTACCGCAAAGAAAACGCCGAAGACGTGACAGAGATCATTAGCCACCGCCGAAGTTCTTGCTGGCACTTCAGCTTGATCGTTTCTCCTGTGTGACAGTGACGAGGCTGGCGATGAGTTCGAAGGGATGGTACCGTTAGATCCAGAGCTAGGCCCGCCTGGCGAGAGCGTGGTAGCTGGTGACACACGAACATTTCTTTTGTGTTTAGGAGTCTTAATTTGAGATGAGCTGACGCCATTTTTTTGCTGATCCATGTTGGCGTATGCGGTCATAATCCCAGAGTACTTAGACTATCCTGTATCTGATAGCAAGCCAAACGTGCGGTGTCTACCATAATGTGTTCATTAGGCATGTAGCTTTGTTGTTGTTGTTGTTGTTGTTGTTGTTGAAGAAAACACCAAGTATTTGACACATCCATCAGCTGATGGACCGACAACTGACGCCGGAGATCGTAACACCATTAAAATTAGGTCATACTATTTTCGATCCCTCTTTCTCTGTCTGTATTTATGGTAAGATGATGCCTGAGTTGGGGGGGNGGGGGGGGGGTAAAATAATGTCCATACCTTCGTTTCAACTGGAATTAAAAACGTTAAAATACCCACTGCTTAATTATATAAGACATAAATCAACTGAAATGTAGCCATCTCTTCTATCGGTTATATCCGCAAAGCAACCGGGGCTTTCACATAGCTGATGTAACAAAGGTATTCTGGCTTTTTTGCATGAAAGAGAGGTGGGAGGGAGAAGGACAGAGCTGTGAAGAGGAAAATATTTATGCACAAAGACACATGAAGTGCGTGCCACTTATCCATACATATTATGCGCGTTGACATGATAATTATTCGCATGCTAATGAAGTGTCTTTTTACACTTGTCACCTTCAGAACAGATGTAACGGCCTCAATATGCTAACCTTTTAGTTGCCGCATAAATCGCGTGCGCAAACAACATAGAAAGACATTTAATGTTTCTTACTTTCTCGAAGGTCGCTGGTTGTTAAAGAAAATCACAGTGTAAGAAAAACAAAGAATTAAAATTTTTTAAAAATGAAGAGTTTATACGGTAGTGACAAGAGAATATATTCTGTCAGCAGCAGTAGCGATTCCACCACCACTGCCGCAAATTATTACCAGTAAATACAACAATCTTGGAAGTTTTACAAAAACAAAACAAAAAAAAAAGGGGGCGAAAAAAATCAATTTTTCGTTATTGCTTCCCGTCTCATAGTCAAATAAGAATACATCAGACCATTCAAGAGTCTATGGAATCAATTTGCAGGCGGCTACAAAAAGTACTACCGTAGTCACTAGTAATACAAGCAGAGTTACACATACATGTAAAAGGCCGGGCACCACCAATAACAACGTCCTTTATAGACACCTGCTGAATTTAAAATCAGAAATGTTCATTTCCAGCACTTTGAACTAGCCCTATCGATGAATTCGTACAAAAGCTGACTCTAATACCAAACAAATGAAATATCGGTTCCCGAATTAATGTACTATACTGTTGATTTGGGGGCACACTACAAACATAAAGAAATAACATTCACCTGAGCCGTCCTGTTTGCTCACAATTTCTGCCGTTTCGGCGAAGTTTTCTGATAACAAGAACAATGAAAATCGAATCCTACCTCTTTGGCAGTACTGTATTAATTTGTACACACGTGAACTAACAGGCAAAAAGGAGTTATGTTTGAATAAATGCGACCGAGATGGAGAATTATAAAGTAGTAGGGACCACTGATCCGAAAACGATATCCCTCCCCATTTTTTTCTCTCCTTTATTTTTTCATGCATCCGGTGATTTCAATGCCGGGTGGATTTCCTTCACTGCCTCCATTAATTTCTGAACTCTTGACGACTGTCCATGGGTGAAACTGCAGGAGGTCATATAAGGTACCCTGATAAAGGGTAGTTGGAAGGTCTGTACTATTTCGTGCCCTGCGGGTGGTCAGTGAAAACAGTTTTCAGTACGGTGGCACGACAACCTTACCGAAGCAGTCAGCCAGGACAAACAATCTCGTATTTGCCATGGCCTGAAAGTACGGCATGAAAGCATAAATGACCGGGAAATGTTTGTAGATATTGGTAAACAAGATTAGAAAACAGAGCTGCGAAGTAAATAAAAAGAAGACATTAGCTGGCCTGGTTTAGCCATGTGGAAAGCATTATTTGAAAACTTTTCGGAAAAGTGAATTAACATTTGGTAGCGAAATTTCCAAGTCAGTATAATCGCTTCATAACAATTAGTACCGGATTCGCCATCCTTCAAATAACGTGCAACGACGCCGCTGGCTGCCTGCTGGCCGTGCGTGGATAAAATGCAAAGGGTTTTTTTTTTTTTTATGCTGTCTACAGTTTTTTATTGCTTGTCTTTCACAAACATACTCAGAGCAAGTCCCAAAGCAGGTGTTGATTCTCTGGCAAACTGTAACACCGCGTCCATATCCTGTGCATGGTGGAGAACAGCATACACAACCTACAAACCAACGTTTACTCCCTGCCTGCACTTAACTGTTAGAGACTGTTCTTCTCAAAACCACATCCGTATTATCATCTTATCCTGCAAAATTGCTCATAGAACTGCAAATTTATTAGATATGGCCTCTGAGCAAGAAATTTGTAATATTATACAGCAGAACACATCTTCGCCAAATATTACCTGCCAGTAAATATGTAGATTTATCGAGGAATCACAGTAATATAAACATACGTTTCCGCTTTTTTTGTTTATTAACTCCAAACTCTTAAAATTATAAAAGTTATATTTGAATTTAAATCTTTCTCCTCTCTCTCTCTCTCTCTCTCTCTCTCTCTCTCTCTCTCTGTCTTTTTCTCTTTCTGTCTCTCTCTGTATATGTGTGTATATATATAATTGGTCACAAATATCTACGTATTCCTGATTTATGTACCAAATTGTAAGACAAATGCACGAAAGCTGCTAAAATGTTAGCAATCAAATGCTCGAAAGCTGCTAAAATGTTAGCAATGAAATGCTCAAAAGCTGCTAAAATGTTAGCAATATTTGCTTTAAAATGCACATGTTCGAGGATATCACATTTAGAGCTCCAGAGAAACCAATCGCGTCTTGCTCCCTTCACAGGAGTGAACGAGAGACACATACTTGTAGGCGTTATACAAATTGTATCCGCTCAGAAATACTGCAGCCTACGAATTTAAAGTAAATTTAAATCTTTCCCAAGTCAGAAAGCGACTGTCTTTGACGTCCACAAATAATATCATAATTATATATATATTGTTTAGCCAATAGTTCGTGCTTACGCTTGTCTGTGAGAAGTGTTATTCCCATCGAAAGAAACTCTCCGTCACCAGTTTACCGCCAGTTCGCCTTTTTTTTTTTTTATTTGCAGGTAAACATATCACAAGTCACAACGCTTGCGGACAAATGGAAATACAATGTGACCAATTCCAGTGAGAACCTAGTCTGCCATGGGAGATAATCCTCCGCGCGTGACCATTAATCGATCTCTACAGAACGACCTGGGACGTCTATGTCTGGGGCGGGCTGATAGATGACTCGCTGATTTTTTTTTCTCTTATCCTGGACTTCTCAATCGAACTCCTGACCAATGACTGAAACCGCCCTCCTCGCCCTCACTCCAATGTGTAACTTTGTAATATTACGATGAGTCCTCTCCCTGACTGTGCTTTGAGAAATATCCCCCCCCCCCCCCCNAAAAAAAAAAATGCTTAAAGAAAGAAAATTACCTTCCACACTCTACCCGGACGAGCACCCTCTGTTATTCTAATGACTAAGGGCATGAATCTAGCGGACCCGGACACATCACGCCAGCTGTGATTGTTTGTTTTTTTTTTTAACTTATTCTTTGTCTCTTTCTGCCTCTCACTGTCAACCGGATGAAGGCGAGGCTACCGAAATCCGATATGTCATGACACCACCTGCTTTGTCAAACCAGGAAGTCAAAATGTGTCTGTCTCACTATTTGTCATGCGGTCTCATGTCATGTACGGATATAGATGCGATGGTTCGCATCCTAACACTTTTTTTGTTCTGATTTTTTTTTTTGGGGGG
>JAWQUT010000022.1:2527157-2543264 GCA_033807755.1 Ellobium chinense
GGTGGGTGGGTGCGTGTGTTAGGAAGGGGTATACTTCACTACTAATTGCTGGCGGTATGATGAATGGGGCTATGTCCATTGCCCATCAAGCCTATATATACTAGTGAAAAAATATGTGCTAGTATCATCTCTGGTTTTATTATTTTCTTTGGCATGACCAGAGACTTGTCAGAATATGAACTTTTCATTTCCAAAACATCCAGTTAGTTGTCTGAGATCTTAGAAACTTCCATCAGTCTTTGTGTGGAAATGTTAATGAACTGTCATAAACCTTCACCAATAAATCCAAGAGCAAAGTTCAGGATATACTCATTACTTTATACTCGTACCATCTAGCCATCAGTCCTTTCAAAGAACCTGTCTCTTCTCGTTCTGCCTACAAATTAATTAATGACTCTGCTCCCATCCTTCCCTGTTTGTCAACTATCTGTCACTGCTGTTACGTGATTGTAGGTCACGCGTAGCAGATCGGATTTTCTTTTTTTTTTGAAGTGCGATTTTGAAGTACGATATACTCGTCAAATTGCAATTGTTCTGCTATATCTGTAATGTTTGCCCTTATGTATACACTGCATGCCTGAGCTAATTAAGTTACTGTTATTGTTATTGTTATTGTTGTTGCTACACTTAGTAGACTCCAGCCTTATGTTTAGCGCTCTTACACCACGCAGTCAAGGATGAACATTTTCGTAAGAGTATAGTGACTTCCTTCCAAGTTCCCGTTTCTCAGTCTTGGATATGCCACAGTATCACTTTAAAGACTGATACAGTTGTAAGTCAAGTATATTCTGTTACACTAGCACTTGCAAGAGCTCTATGTCTATAGACAATTGCCTCCACGTTTGCCAAAACGCCCAGTACAGTCTAAGCCTTGTTGGTCATGTGAAGGCCTGACACCATTGTGACATTTCACTGCATTTGGATTTCAAAGGCAGTTGATTAATATCTGATATGGACAGTGTACACTGACAATGGAATTAACAGATACTCTCAGAAAATGCATAGCAAAATGCATTAACCCTGGTGATTATCGTACATCCTTTGATGTTATTTAAAGATATCTTAATTACAGGCTAAGGATAAGGAAAATACCACACTTGGATTGGGCTCTGACACAGTGCTTAACTATGTGGTCATATGAGCTCACTCTGGTAATTACCATGATGGAAGGATTTGAACAACTTCAGCATCGACATGACGACCAAATACAACAACAACAACAACAACAACAAAAAAATTCAAGTTATGATATGCACAGCAGTTTGGGATTCAGCCAAAGTGTTCATCATATTCATTTCCGGAGGTGTTATTCATAAACAACCTGTCTTTCAGTGTAATTAACTTTAGCAGGTGTACAGAAATAGACCGTCTTGCCTTCCAGCCTTATTCCTTTACAATTACTTGCCTCTGGTGGCCGCGTTCATCTTACCGTTAGCTAATTATAACTTTGCCTCTCCTCTAAACGGCATCCCCTATCTCTTCTTTGTACCCATCCTCATCTCTCTTCCTCTCCTCAACCTTTCCCCCGCTTTCTAAGATGTAGTAGTGATTTCTCTAGACACCGTTTCGTTTTGGGTTTTTTGTTTTGTAATTTTTATTTTTTGAGATTATCTTTACGTGCTCATGGTTGTTGCTGAGGAAGGCATATCTGCCAAAACATGCGTGGTACTGTTTTGTGTATTCGTTAAGCTTAAGATTTGTTTGTTCATGTGCACTTTACTTCTTGGCTCTACGACAGTTCGTTCAGCTTTTGCTATCTTTTAACCTCTTCAGTTCCTCTTCTTTGTTAAGTCTCGTAGCGCGAGGCTGCTCGGGTCCAGTCTCCCACCGGCTACGTAGCTATTGTCACGGATAATTACAGTTACATGTTGTGTTGTCTGCCGGCCAGTTAGGTGATACTGGGGTGCAAAGTTCTACAATCACGCTCAGAGGTCGGCAAGGAGATGCGTATAATATCTTCTATTAGGTATTTTCAGCTCCATCACGTGACCTAGGAAATCTTGCTCACACGTTGGTGTGTTTCCATGCTCTGCTTATGTATGATTACCCGTCATTTATCAAAATGTCCTAGCAATCCCTAGATCACGTGGTGTAACTGACCCGTCTGAAAATACCTCATTGCCGCACTCAAGCGAAGCTAGTAGGCGGTAGAATAAATTCTATCACCGCATCACAAGAGTTAATGTCATGTATACCTATGAATACAAACAGCAGTTGTGAGAGTTGGTCTCTTGTGATGACATCCTGGCAAGGCAGTAACCAGCGGCATAGAATCATCAGGAAGACCAGACACTGCTCAGCAATGTTTAAGGCCAGGTCAGGATCCAGTTTGATCTCTGTTGTTAACTGTCAGGATATAGGTAAAGTATTAAATCACAATATGATGACGGCACAAGAGGTACCTTGCACCGAAAGGTGAAGTAAAATGTGGCGGCCCCCTCTCTGTTCTCTCTAGAAATCTCCCCCCCCCCTTCCTCCTCCCATCCCCAGTATCCTTCCCTCCAGGTCTAGCAAACAACACATCTTTCGCGTTCGGGTTTGGGATCTTCAAAGTCTTTCTTTCTTTTGCTCTATTTTTTATTAAACCCTACTTTCTGGCCCTTCCTTCTTTCTCTTTTTTTTTCGTCCTATATCCCTCTCTTACTTTCTCTCTCTCTCTCTCTGTCTCACTTCATCCTAAAAATTGCGCCCCTACCCACCAACAGTCCTTCGTCCGCTACTGTCACTGTAAATCATTATTCGCCTTTATTTTCTGATAATGGTAGTTCAGCTTGTTGTCAGACTGTCAGTAAGGGGACTCATACTGCGATAATAAGGTTTGGTCTAACGCACTAAAACACTGATAATAAAGAGCTTGTATTTTCAAATTTGGATCCCTTACGTAGCGTTATAATGGAGGTAGGTATTCCCATGATTATGGCATTTCCTGGTGTTACAGTCATATTTGACGTATGGACTAAACGTGAAATTTACACCTGGTTTTAGTTCGTAAGGTACAATATCATTTTCACACTGGGTAATGCCATATAGTATTCTCATGTCTACACTGCCACAACAATTCTAAAGAGATCCAAACTTGGAGATAACAGCTGTTTGATATCAGTTCCGTCTTAAAACTTCGGAAAACAGCAATTCAATATTTGCGGCTTACTTTTCTTTCGTGAATTCACTAACACTTTACCTGGCTGTACAAAAATTGAGACGTTATGGATTAAATTTAGGCGCAAACTCTTGTACAACACACTGAGTATCATTTTGGATGGTTCAGTTTCACACTATCTAATCACTAAATGTTTTACGGATACTTCTTTGCAATGCTGAAACTTTACAGACATCACAGCTGCAGCTGTACGAATATTTTGCAGTATGTAGGTTATATTTCATAAAAGCACGAAATGGCACCATAGCACATTATGCTTCATGCAGAATTTTCCCTCGATTGTCTCATGTACCCCAATATTCCATCTTTTGTTTTGTTTGTATCCCAACCTACTTTTAAATAACCTCCAAAGCTGTAGCTTTGAATATCTCTGCTCTATTCGCGAAGGAATGTTGGATCTTCTCAACAACCTGAAAGAATGCCAGCGAAGACAAAGTTTACGACATTTTGAACTGACAGCCACCTTATCTCTAATGAAATCCCACTCAGACCCGGATACAGATACCACAAGTGGCATGGGCAGCTTTGGCACGGACAACAACAAAGGCCCATAGCCATCTCATTGTTACCACTCAAACTGCCCACTCGGGAAAACCACTCGAGGCTCTTGAAATTTTTGGCTTCAGTGTAAGCAGTGATTCTTCTTCTTCTTCATCTTCTTCAGGTACCATGCCGACTGTGTAGGCGACAGGATTTGGCAAGTTCACCAAAAAAGTCAGTTCAGATCAAGTTCAGTTCACTAATGGAAACATCCCAAAAATTAAGTTTAGCTCAGCTCCATGAAAACTGAGTAATTTTCAGATCAGATCACTTTAGGTGAAGTCCTCTCAGTTTTTGAAATTGGCATTCGGTTCTGACTGTCGAGGTGAACTGAACTGACTAATATTTAGGTCGACAATTAAAGTTCAGATTAAGCACCCAAAATAGCTGGTGTTCAGATCTAGATCAGCTTTTCCAAAATAGCTATTAAGCTCGGATCAGGTTAACATAAACTGAACTTAAGTTCACGAACTGCATTCATATGATCTCAGTTCCGCTCAACCCTGTTAGACGATCACGGATCTCTACCTCTTTCGGTCTGCTGTCCACATCAATATCTCTCCTGTGCGTTGTGTCCCATTCAGTTTACTGGTCCATTCAAAATTGTTTCTCTTTGCCTTCCTCTGGTTCTTTTCTCGTTTTGTTATTATCCAGTTATTACCACATGTTACAGCTAATGTTTTCTTATTCACGTGTCCTTTTAATTTTTACTTGCCTTCTCTTTACTGTCGTAAGTAATTATCATTTCATGATTTGCAACCTTCAAGACCTGTGAATTTCCCTTCTATTCCATCTATGATATTTTCAGCAATGTTTTTAAGAAAAAAAAATCGAGGCCCTTTAATAATCCGAGTCCCACTTCCTTCTCTTAGCACGCCGTGAAGGCATTTCGATTCTGAGCCTGTCTTATTTCTTGTTCTAAACGCATAGATTGGAAACTGAGAATGACCTTTTACTCTGACACACACACACACACACACACACACACACACACACATATATATATATATATATATATATATCACAACTTACCCCTGGGACAGAAACTGAAACAGTGGCGTTTTCGAAAGCAGATTCGAAATCTTTTAGTCGTTCCAATTCTAGTATCCAGATGGGTGGCACACATGCAATCAAGAAGGAAACAAAACACCAGCACACCCTGAAAGTAATAATTTTGATCGATATCATCATTTTCACCACCACCACCACCACCACCATGATCATTGATGTAAATATAAAAGAATAAAGAAAGAAATATCCAACTGGATCTAGATTAGATCTAAAAATGATATTGAGGTTGCAATTTTCGGGAATCGTGAAACTTTTCCCAAAAGCATAGTAAACCACATCCTATTGATAACAGTACACAGTGGCGGTTTTTTTTTTAAGTAAAAAAAATTACCCCTGCTCTTTCCTCTTTCTCATTCTTATAGGGTAGGCTGTCTAAAGTAATAAGGTAACGAAAGTAGCCGTTTAGTGCCAAGGGGGGAATCAGAACAAAATCAAATAGAAATAGAAGATATGGTAAATAGAGATTTCCTAACAAACACATTAGCAACAACAGTAACTAAGTATAATTCAAGAACAGGATGGGAATATACGAAAGCAGAGGGAGATAATTAAAGAACGGGGGGAGATAGTGCAAGGAGAGGAGGAGATCAGACAAAGACAGAAGGTGTTCATGCAAAGATAGAAGAAGATCATGCAAGGACAAAAGGATATCACACAAGAACAGAACGAGATCATGCAAGAACCGAAGAAGATCATGCAAGGACAAAAGGAGATCACACAAGAACAGAAGGCTACCAGACAAAAACAGAAGGAGATCATGCAAGAACCGAAGAAGATTATGCGAGGACAAAAGGAGATCACACAAGAACAGAAGGCTACCAGACAAAAACAGAAGGAAATCATGCAAGAACAGAAGGAGATCATGAAATGACAGAATGATATCACAGAAGGAGGTCATGCAAGGACAGAAGGAGATCACGCAAGGACAAAAGATGCAAGGAAAGAGGGAGATCGTGCAAAGACAGAAGGGGATCACGCAAGAACAGGAGGAGATCACGCAAGAACAGAAGGAACTTTCGCAAGAAAAAGGGAGATCATGCAAGTAGAGAATGAGATCACACAAGGACAGAAGGAGATCAAGAAAAAGGTTTCCACCACCAAACCACGGGGATAAAAGAAATACACAAAAAGAAAATAAGCGATACCATTTTCTTTCTTGTCCAAGACGGCTGTAGACTGTGTATATTCCCTCCACAATGAGAGGTGCGCTACAGGCAGCCAATGACCAGAACCGTGTGTCCCCCATCTGACTGACCACAAGAAACACCGTGAGCAGGCAATACACAAGGAGCAAAGCTCGCACCAGAATGGCAAAGAAGACACCGAAGATATTGCAGATGTCATTTGCGGAAGCAGAGAGTTTTTTCTTCTTTTTCTTGTCTTTGTGCTTTTGTGCCGATGACGAGGATGGCGAGAATGATATTGCGGATATTGTGGCTGGTCCGGATAGTGATCTGTACGTGCCCATGGAGTACAGGGTGGGATCGCTTGCTACTGCTGGTGACACACGTGCCCTTCTGTCGTGATGCTGGTGTTCCATTCTGTTAAATATAGCACTTGGGCTGCTAATGCCAGCACCGAGTCAAAAATACCGTCCCAAGTCCTGTGCCACTCTCTTTAGAACTTGCCCACTTTCTAGGAGTGACTATGGTAAGGCTGGCCTTCAAACACACATGCGTTTTCTATGCGGGATGCTAGGAGATGAAAAGGACAAGTTCACCGATGATTGGGTGCATGTAAGGCATATCACAGATGAGGAACAGTCTGGAACTAGGCATATCATAGATGAGATTTAGTCTGAAAATGGGCAATAATGGGCATATCACACGTAAGGTATAGTCTAGAACTAACTCACAACATGCCGTGATAGCTTACTAGAGTTTCGAGGAACTGATAACAGTCTTCCTACTTACTTCACTATACAGTTAGTACACCTTATTATTTCATACGAAAGCAATACACTAAAGTCACATTAAACGTAAAATACAATGTTATTCCATTATCGTTCCGGCTCAACTCCGCTCTGGCTTCGCCTACATACCTATGTCAGAATTTGATGAAATTTGGTTCTCGGGTTTCTTGCGATTACCAAACGCGCCAAGCCAAACATTACTTCACCCAGGTATTCATTGATGGGATTATAGGTTCCTCAAAGTTTGGGGTCGTGGCACTTCGTGAAGTACTACGAAATATTTGGACAACTTTAGTGGTCAGTATGCTTCGATCGATAATCGCCAGATACTTAATGCCCGTCAAGGCATATGTCTACAGACACTTAAACGAGGAAAGGCTACATGACATGACAATAGGGAACAAGGTTAGGGCTTTTAGGATCATACACTTATACACGAGGCAGTATACAAAAATTTAGGCCCCACCCATCACAAGGCTTTTGGTTGACAAATACTACAAGTCTATTCATCTCGCAGGTGGGAAACACTGATTCCCACAACAGCAAAGTAAAATTGCTGGACCCACAGCCCCGTATCGCCGGAGGAGTTGGGCTCCCCTGGGTTGCTAGCCCAAAGATATTGTGGCTTCTTAAAGCTGATATGAATAAAAAGAAATTTTTAATAATATCGGGGCTGGTTAGGGAGAAGAGGGGCAAAGGAGGGGCTGAATCCAAAGTCCTGTGGGAAGCAAATTTGACAAGGTGATCACAACAGTAAAGTCTTTATTATAGTGTGTGACAGCTTATATCTAGATGTTATCGAGACCACATAAAGCTCCCATTTCAATCTCATTTCCCCCATAAAAACCTCCAGTACTCAAAAGCGCCATTCAAGTAAAATGTATAAGCTTTTAACAATAAAATATATGACGACTAGCAAACTTATTCTTAAGTCTACACAATCGAGATAGTAATATATCAAGTAAATTTCTATTAAACTTCCGAAAAAATGGATCAAAGAAATAACTCAGCATTTCCTTCCCTAATACTGCACCGCGGCTCAGCACACTGCAACATGACGTATGATAATTTATGACATCCTAAAACACCCGAGACACACCAACACACATTTATAAGATTACCTTATCAACCAATCCACATTACACGGAGCTGTGACCAGAGCACATTCACCTCTACAATACACGAGGGGGGTGGGGTGGGTAAGGTGGGCTAGGAGAAGAATAATGGGTGCATTTTAGATGGGAAGAAACGGTAACTCCTGAGTTATATTGGTGCGGGTAGGGCGGAGGGCTCTTCAAAAACTTTCGCGGAAAGTGGTTACGGTTCAGACGATTACTGAAATTTATGACAAGGACAATACAAGCACAGGTATAATTATTGTACAGGCACAACGCCCAACAGCTTCCCAAAACATGAAGCATACTACATAATACCTGCTATGCTCGCAGCATACGGTATATACAGTTTAAGAGGAGAATCGAGGCACATGTTTATATATATGGAAGGAGACTTAACAAATTACATCTGGAAGATCGTAATAATGTAAACGATTCATGAAGGTTGCAACGAAGATAGGCGAGTTAAGACTGAACCTTCCATAGTTGTAAGCGAATTACAGGATGCAAAAGGGACAAAAAATGCAAGATAGACTAGATTTGAGTGTGGAGTGTGGCTAGAATATCTCTTTGTTATCTATAACAACCGCGCAATATCAATGTTATGCCTAAGAGATCTGATACCAGCTGCCTGCACCAACGTGTCTGTTTCCGGGTTTGTTATGTTTACATTTTAAAAGGCAAAAGTCGGCTGGGCTTAAACTATATCAAAGATTTGAGTATTTCTAGGGATCCAGGGATAATGAACTCGTAAGTCCACGCTCCAAATTTCTGTATACCCCAGTTCCATCAAGAAACCCCAGAAAAAAATGACCTAAATGAAATGCAGTTTGTTTTATTATCATGAAAGAGAGCAGTAACAAAGTAAACAGTCTACTCACTTCAATCTGAAACTTTGGAATGTTTTAGAGTGGGACCCTCAATATTTCCCAACATACGGAAGCTAATTTTAGAAGTTCCCACGTGATCACTATTTCTGATTTATCACGCAGTGTTCCAGAACAGTATTTTCCTCATAAACTTCTATGAATCACTGAATAATCTCTCCATCTTTAAACCCGCAACCTTTTCCCATGCTTTCGAAGAGCTGCAAAAAAGCGAAACCGATAGTACAAGTTACATTTTCTCACAAAAATCATTACAAAAGAAAAGCAAACAGCTGAGGGACTAGCAACAATGGCGAGATACATCAAGAAAGCCATTCGTAACCACAGTCACTGACCATCCTGAAAATCAAACACCTTCACATCGACATCAAAATTCTCCTCTCACCAAGAAATCAGTCCGAAATAAAACACTTAATTTCTCATGATGCTACTACGCTGTTGTTAACAAAGAAATTGTTAGATCATTCTTCTTTAAAAGCTGCTAATTCGTACAGACCACAATAATGAAGGCGTAAAACCCATCGAAGACATACGTTACCCTAGTGCACCGCTGCAGAACGAGTTGTTTTATATTTACAGAAGGAATTACCACCACTAGACTTCTTAAGAAAGCATAAATCAGGTCCGGCAACATTCACCGCGTTAAGCCGCAACACACGGTTCTCGTCTGGTAATTGAAGACTTGAACTGAGTTGCCAGTTGAGTTTCAAGCTGCCGAATAAAATCAGGTCAGGTAGACAGGCTAGACATGGTCAGCTTGTTTTGATCGTCTGCTCTTCAGACATCGTCTGACATCAAAGTCCAACGAGCTGAATATAAGGTTGTTAGTTTTCACTGCGCTTGATTCATGAGTACTGTGAATTATCCGAGAAGATGAAAAAGAATTGCGTTCAATGTTTATGGTTACTTTCAAATAACGGCATCGAAATATCAGTGTGTATGCTTTTAAAACAACAGGCAAAATGTAACATAAAGCTGACCCACATTTATGCCCCCGCCCCTTGACACTTGTCAAAAGAGAAAGTCATGAAAATCTGATTAAATTTCCTTATGCCAAGAGCTCTTGCTATGACCAAATTTCTAGACTTTGGTCTCAAAACAGCTCTTCTGGCAACCCATTAAAAGCTGGAGTCTATTGTTTGAACAAGAAAGCTGGCTGATCGTAAAGTTTTAAGACGTCCTAATCCGAAAACCAACCCCCTTTGCCCCAACACATCCGGTAAGCTCGGTGCTTCCCTAACTCCCCCCAAGCTGTCGACCTGGTACTTGACAAACGTTTTTTATGATCATTTTTGTCTTCAGTGAGAGGCCTGCAGCACTGTGCAAACTGTTCTGAATACAAATGATATAATCTGTTCAACTGATATAATCTAGGACAAACACATGAAATCCCTGGCAGACCTACGAATGGAATAGAAATAAATCAGAGTATTTCTTGCTATTTTCCTCTAGACTGTGCTATTGTAAATATGAAGGGAGATATTGGGAAATTCTGACATAAATTTTCACAATATTCAGTCAACAACAAATGCCGGGTTCTAACGTTAAGTAGCTAGGGGAAAAAACAACAATAACAACAACAATGGCAAAAATATCAGTTGCTCCCACTTCTTCATGCGTGAGCAACCTTTCCATCTTGTGAAGAGAGTTACTGGGTTGGAATGGGATGGGACTGGAAATTTTCAGCGGAATTGCAGGGTGCAGTAAGAGTTTGTCTTTTCGTACCAATTAAGCCTCAAAACGTGTTGCAGAGTTCTCAAAACGAGATCTAAGCCAGACAGACGCTTATCATTTTTCACCCGTAAGATTTTATCTTAACAGCCTATAGGGTTGTAAACATGCCAGAAGCACTCACAGTGGTTCGGACGGCGCCTCATTTCCTTCAGATCTATAATGAACTCTATTAAAATTTTTAGTGTTTTATCTTTCCGCAAGGAGTTCTCAGAGCCTCAGTCCCCATCCCAACTGCCTTGTCTCATCTCTCTCTCTCTCTCTCTATCTCTCTCTCTCTCCTTCTCCCTCGTCTGTCTGCCTCTTTCTCACTACAAATCCCCCCCTCTCTCTCTCTCTCTCTCTCTCTCTCTCTCTCTCTCTCTCTCTCTCTCTCTTTCTCTCCCCTGTCTTTAAGGAAAGCGGTTGACTATCTCCCGCGAAGTGTCTGCAAAGCATGCTGCAAAAAATGCCGCCTCTGCCCGTGGCAGTGCATTTCCGTGCACCGTAACACTGAACGCTCCCTCATTTCCTACAGCTGCATTCCTAATAGAACTTCCGGTGACATCAGAACTAGATGTACTTACTGTGGATTTTTTTTTCGGGGAGGGGGAGGGGGAGGAGGGATTTTATAGTGTTGACGAAAAGTTGAATATTTTTTTTCTTGGAGGGAGCATTTAATGTTCGCCAGCTCATTCTTGTCATTGATAGAATTGCATACTATAATCGATAATGTCTAGTTAACGAGGGGTAGTAAATAGAATAGAACTATCCACATATGCATGTTTTCGTTACCGAACCCATTTATTACCAGTAAGCCTTTTTAAAAATGTGGGACGTTTTTTTTTTTTGCTTTGAGGACTAATTTTCGGAAGTCGATCTAGCGCAACATTATATCCTTGTTAACAAAATAATTTCTAAAGAAGCTACCATCGCCAAACCCACTATGAGAAATAACCACAACAAAGAGCATCGACAGCACCAACAATGACAATGACAGTAACAATGGTAACAATAATGACAACAACAAACTTTACTACTTTTATATCACCACAACTACTGCCATTAACAGCAGCATTAGAACAACCATCACCACCACCTTCAACAACAATAACGGCGACAATAGTAAAGCAACAGCAATAGTAAGTGCAGCTATCATACATGTGGTTGAATAAAGAGTCATTGTGATTGCTAAGATCATTAGCCTATTTTATCAACATGAATAAGTAAGTAACCACATCCAACCTACGTCACATTTACACAACAGTATAACTGGTCTCCCCTCTATTTACATAAAAGCCATCATAGCCGCCATGTTCCATATCTAGTAAACAATACATAATACAGCTTATGATTTTGTGTATAATCGATACCCAATGGGTAAATACTCGTTTAGTAAGTTGAGTAGAGCGTTGTTGTCGATTGACTTGCACACAATGGCCGGGACATTTAACATTCGAGGGCATTGTTGTACAGTGTGAGCCCAACAAAGAGTCGTCGTGAATTATACAGCCCTGCCCAAAAGTGAGAGTAGGCCTTTAAAGGGACGGAGGTCGATATTTGCCTCACAGCTTAGAAAAAAATCAACATTATTTTTTTTTGCAAAAAACACTAAACCGCGTACATTTTCTCTCTGTTTGACCAACTGAAAGAAGACATCGCTGTTTTGCTGGAATTTTCAGCCTCTGTATATCGCCATTACTCGTGCTGCGAGATGTCATAAACGAGAAAAGATAGTGAATCACTGGTGCTGAGGCATGCACAATCTGTCTGCACCAGTCGCCTGCTAGCCTATATCACTTTTTCGACGTCACGCAGCACGAGTAATGGCGGCCCACACACACACACAAAAATGGACAATCCCAGCATTCCCACGGTATTTTCTCAGAAGCTGCCAGGCGAAAGGAAAAATATACGCGGCTTCAATAATTATTTTATGAAACAAATACTGTGGACTTATTAGGCCATGAAGCAAATAACTATCCCTGTCCCTTTAACATTACGTTGCGGACCAAAAACAGTTATAGGCCCGCAGCGGTTATAATAGGCCTGATATACCTGATATAACGCCCTGGCGTGGTATGTTCCTTTTGTTAACTCAGGAAGAAGATGAGATTTGTTCAAACAAAGATTTTCCGGAACGCCCCCCCCCTCCCCCTCAGACTGAAAACAATACAGTCGAACTTGTAGGCTATATGATGACCATGGTTCGTTCCTCTGATAAGCGGTTACATTAGATAGGTGATCGCTTTGTAGATGTTCAAAGGTCTTTCGGGGACGAGGTGGTAAAAGGAATACCTTTCCTTTCGAGTTCTCAAATGTAATCTACCTTGTTAGCGGACTTGGAGCTATCGTTTGGCATTGGAAAAATATGAAATCGTATATTAAAACAAGCCAAAAGGTGGAGGTTTCAGTTTAGCCACCTGACGGTCGCCTTACATTGTGGGTTTTGTTTTTTTTTTTATTATTTGTACTATTTGGAACATGAGAATGGCTGGGCGTGGTCATGTTAGCTAGTTAATTGAGATATATCGAGATTACATAGCAGAAAATTATTGTGAGCGTTCTTCCCGGAAATCTGATCGTCTCAGGAGGTGGTCAGATAAACAGTTGGTTTCTAGACCAGGTGCGACTGTATTCCCCAATGTCTTCCTGTTTCCTCCTTTTCTCTCTCTCTCTCTCTCTCTCTCTCTCTCTCTCTCTCTCTATGTGTGTGTGTAATTAGATACCTGCACAAGTCATACACACCCAGCCTGTATTTCAGACGGTGGCATGAAAAATATAGAAGGTTCAGCTTAAGTTACATAAGAACAAATAGGCGGGAAGGGGTCGTCTTGACATAACGATGCTTTCTGCGTCATAATTAATAAATCATTCATTCTTCAGAAGATACGGGCTTTATATACACTGGCAAAAGGCTTTGTTTGGGCGGGGAACCTCAAAATACAATTACGAATCATTGCGTGAATATTACGAGAGGGCTAATATATTAATTTTTTATCAAGCAAAAGTTTAATGGAAAACTAACTTAGAAGATATTACCACGACATTCCTCTTTGTGTTGACTCGCCTGAAACTTGATTATGAGTTCTGCAGCCCTGCCTCTCCCTCCTCCTTCCACAACCCACATGCATCACGAGCACTGAAGGCGAGATGGTATGATTAGCTCTTCCTACAACCGACATTGGAAGGCAATTATTTATTTTTATAGTTACACTTGTTTATACTGTATGTGTGTAGACCTGGTTGAAAGGTGGGGGGGGGGNGGGGGGGGGGGGGGGTGCTACTTGAGATGCATGCGATACTCGTATAATATATTTACAGTAGCGTAGACTGACTGTCTTAAAGAGCTATTCAGTACTCTATGTTAGTGATATACTATAAATTATTTTTGTATCAGTCCTTTGTATAGATTACGAATTATTGAGAATTGCTTCAATTCATGGTAAGATAGAAATAATGGAACCAATCTAAAATGTATTAAACGAACCTTCAAACTGTGGGACAAAGAGTAAATCATCGTATTGTTATTAAAGACAGATTGCATAATCCATTGCGATATCAGAATCGTGGCTATCATACCTTCCAAAGGTTAAGGGTTCTACAGCGAAAGGGTACATACTACTGTAAGTTATGCATTGTTAAATCAAATTGATACGGTAATTTCGCTGTATCGAGAGCAGCACCATAACCAAATCGCAATATCGAGAAGAGCACCTTTTCCAAAACTCTTCCGAGGGACAGGTGACGAAAGAAGACGAATAATCCCTGCGTTCTTGAAAAGTATGGAGCGCGAGTCATGGATGATTGAAAATGTGGAAATAAATTTGATCTGATGTCGTTATTATGTCGCTATGACTAAGTGATATTTTAAAAAATTATTTAGGCCTATCTCGTCGGTTGCCACGGTATCGGCGGCCATACAAGATATTATAAGGCTACGTAACGGAGAAAATCTATAACATTTTGAGAGTAAATCTTGCAGAGTTCTTTCAAAGTTTAAATCTGTAGTACAAAATCTCTTACAGATATATTATCTGGCTACTTTATAATTATGCTTACAGAACCTTTAATGATATGCTAATATTAAAAGTCGAAATATTAGGGTAATATCGCGCAGTGTTGTGTCTAAAATTCTAATTAATCAAGTTTTGTTACCAATTGTATCTATTTGCGTATGTAGACTATATATCTATTTTCTTGACTGTAGGTCTACTGATTTCTGAAATTAAAACATTTCAAAATATCTGTCTTTACTTAGGATGAAAAACAAAATTACTAGAAAACGGACATTTAAGATAAGCCGATTACCGTTTCCATGTCTGACAATATCGTCATATCCTTTGGGTGATAGTTATGTTTAATTTTTAACTATTTCACGAGTTCCTCGGGAGGTTAACGAGTTCAGATTTGGTGAAGACAAAAAAAAGTCCATAGTTTTCAAGGAAATTCACTTTAGTCACCAGATTATACTGTAATCTGAGCCAGGAAAAGAGACCGTGGGAAGAAATCGTCGTCATTCCATTAATGCATCTTGTCATCTCAAATATAATATCTAGTCATAACATAATTATACAGTAAACAACCCACAAATGAACTCCTCAGAAATATAGCCGTGTAACTGTACGGCGAGTGCTTGTCCTTCCTCACCAGGTCTCCTCAGAATAACAGTTTACAAAGAGCTGATCTAAATCTTTATTCATTTCCCGTGAAGAAATTGCGAAAGCCTGTGGGAACTCGGAACCACTTAGTTATGTAACACAGAGAGGGAGAGAGAGAGAGAGAGAGAGAGCATGTTTTTTTTTTTTTAACTGTTGTCGTTGTTGCTCTTGTTTTTTACTGTTGTCGTTGTTGCTGTTGTAGTTACGTGGAATCCCGAGGAAAAGTGTCATCTAATGTTTTTTCTTATATTGCCTCTGTTCATTTGGCAGGCATAGATAGGTCAGAGGCGCATCCCATGTCTGTCCTTACAATAACAATTGAAAAACTCGAGCCTGAATATGAACATATGAGGTTTCACCGCCCTTCCAGTCATGATACTCAGGAGTGATCTTGTCTTGAAGTGTCATCTAATGTCCAATGTCTGCATGACAATGTTCTCGCATTGTTGTATTTTCGATTCCCATGGTGAAGGCCAAACAAAAGTTTAAGTACCCTGACAGTCATTTCATTTATTGCAATAATAATGGACAAGTGGGAGGAAGGTAGTGATATGGAGTGTCTCATAAACACTAAGGCTGCTCGATTTATTTCGTGGGTTGTGTCTTCATCCTCCATTTGAATCACAAATTATTTTATAGTTTTCCTCTTCGGCCACTTGGAATTACAGAATTATATCGCGGCTTAAAACCTCATGTACAGGGTGGTGCTTCAAAAAAAAAAAAAAGTTAAAATTCTTCTTTTTTTTTTTCCTGAATATTTCGCAAGAATCTTATTAATGCACTTCATACAACCTTCTAAATGAGTAAAATTTATATAAAAGGGGTTTACTAGGTATAAACATTGTTAACATTGGTTCAACAAAAATAATTTAAACGGAGTGAATGTACTGACTGCAGAGGCAGAGTACACATTACAGAGTATTCTGACCGGGATGTAATTTTAACTGAGACAAACTGTTTTCAGAGTACTCTCCCCTCTCCCACTGCCAGGTTCTTTACCCCAAGTTCATGTATTAAATAAAATCCACTCATACCGGCAACCTGTTATCTA
>JAWQUT010000022.1:2543477-2624444 GCA_033807755.1 Ellobium chinense
CACACGTTAGCATTAGTTGCTTAGATTTAAACTCGAAGTATTAATTCAAAGCAATGTAACCGGAATATTAGTCATTACAGTCGATCTGGAACGATCTTTCAGGGAAGTTTACCTCCTCATCAGTAGACCGAAGTCCAGCGTCGACTTCCATATTTTTTCTTTATGAAATCCGCGCCGCGGGGATCTATTTTGGGTTGTGTCCCCTTGATAGCACGTTGCTTCCGTAAGTATGGAAACATTTGCAGGCCATTTTATTTGAAAATAAATTGGTCATCTAAATGGTCAATTTTGACCTCTTTCCACACTTCCGATTTTGGTAAACTTTTGTGTTGTAGGTCACACAATATTGTTCTTCAGTCCTAAGAAAAAAAATCGTAGAATCCTCCAATTTGTGGGTCCAGACTTATGTGTCCCGGACTATCTAGGTCATGGATCCTCGCATGATCCAATCTGTAAATAACTCAATATATATCTCTGTCCTGGCAAAATACTCTCCAGGGGGGTATTTTAAAACACAGGACAGGTGAGACATATTGCTGGAGACAATGTGGGTATTTAAAATTTTCGTCCATATAGCTAACTAAATCTATCTGTCTCTTTCTTTTTGTATTTCATAATTCAGCATGCGTCATACTCTAAAGAAATCACGATATTCAGTTCTTTCGAGTGTCATTAAGACATTTATGAAACTTTGACTCAGTAAATTCTTTCAGGAGTTGGTAACAGACTCAAGAACTGAGCCCACCGGTTGTCTGACCGCAGTGCAATACGGTATATAGTTATGGTTGTCGTAATATAAGTATATTTATGGCACAGAAAGGAGAGAGCCACACAGAGAGATACAGAGCAGGTTTTTTATATATTTTTTTTATTAGTTTTAACTGTTGTCACTGTTGCTGCTGTAGTTCCCTGGAGTTCCGAGCAGAAGTGTCATCTAAATAAACGTTCAATGTTCGCATGACAATGTTCTTGCAGTTTTGTATTCTCCATTCCCATAGTGAAGGCCAAACAACAGTTTAAGTACCCTAAATGTCATTTCATTTAATACAATAATAATGGAGGAAGGTAGTGATATGGAGTGTCTCATAAACACTAAGGTTGTTTAGTTTATTTCGTGGGTAAATTATACACAGCACTGTATATGTTCTTTCTTCATCTTCATTTGTATTGCAAAATATTTTATATTTTTATTCTTCGGTCACTTGGAATTACAGAATAAATCGCGACTTAAAACCGCATGTACAGGCTGCCGCTTAAAAAAATTAAAAATGTTACTTTTTTTTTCCTGAATATTTCGCACGAAACGTAAAGCACTTTTTACAACATTCTAAAAGAGTAAAATTGATATAAAAGGGGTTTACTAGGTATAAACATTGTTAGCATTCGTTCAACAAAAATGTTTTTAACGGAGTGAGTATGCTGACTGCACAGCCAGAGCACACATTACAGAGTATTCTGACGGGAATGTAATTTAACCTGAAACAAAATGTTTTCAGACTTCTCTCCCCTCAAAAAAAAAATCCACTCATACCGGCAACCAGCTATTCTAGGTCATTGATCCTCGCATGATCCAATCTGTAAATAATATCTCAGACAGACAGACAGACAGACAGACAGACAGACAGACAGACAGACAGACAGACAGATAGATAGATAGATAGATAGAGAGATAGAGAGATAGAGAGATAGATAGATAGATAGATAATTCAATAGAGAATTTTGTTCGTTGTGGAAATCATTAGTAAAATAATTTTCTGTACACAGCAACAACGATTTTTATAACAAAATGATCGGTGATGTGGATAAACTTGAGATTTTGTGAGTTGTATTTAATAAGCAATAGACAGAATATAAATAGTAATATATCATCCTTCAATCGTAATTTTTTCATAATCTTTTTTTCCATTGCTACATCAAACGTTTCTTGCCAAATCGTGCTAGGTCAAGCATTTTGTTGAACTTAATGAAAGTACAGAACACACATTCATTAAGTTTTCATGTAATATCTTAACTTGATTTAGCCAAAGACCATCTTAAACATCATTTTGACTGATTGCAAAACAAGTGATCATTTTCTTTTTGTCTATGTCATTAACTTATGTAACCGGGAGGCAAAGGTGTATAGTATTCTTTCTTTATCATTAAGGGAGGAGGAATGTGAGCTGAGTCTGATCATTTTTAAGATGTTTCATCTTATCTTATGAACGTGTGTCACCAGGGAATTTACCAAATTACTGTGAATTATCCATTTTGAGAAGACGGGCCGAAAGATAGGCCGAACAAAACTAAAAGTAGAAAATTTCCTGTCCCTACCGGGAATCGAACCAGGGTCTCTCAGCTTGGAAGTCTGAACGTGTTGCCACTACACTACAGGGAGGCTAACTTCACAGCAATTTAATTCTTAAATACCCATATTGGTCCCTAACTTCCACGTGCGAGCCTAGAGTTCATCCGTGACCCTGACACATTTCCCAACTGCTCACACTTAAACGGAACAAAAATTGGGAAGTTTGTTGTTTTTGTTGTTTTTTTTTNGGGGGGGGGGGGGGGGGGGGGAGGGGAAGGGTAAGGGAGAGGAGGGAAGTTCCATATTCCATGTACAGGAAACTCTTGAAACACCTTCTGAGGAAGAATGCTCCATATTTTTCCAGACAGACGCTCAATAAATTTCTCGTGGCACTGAAAGTTACGAAGATAACTCAACGGGGGGCCCAGGAGGGTTCCTGGCCCACTTGATTCCTCTTACTCTGTGCACTTTGCATGGCCAATGTAAACTCAGCACTGTACTGAACGTTTATTATTTGTAAATACAGTTAGCTCCGCTTAATTGCACCTCTTCAGTGGCACAGCAAAAATTGTGATTAAAAAGAATTGTGATTATCTAGTGACTAGAAATATAGCATTTTGTTATGTGGGGAAAATGTTGCAATTTTGGGGAATTTAGGATCATCCGGATTGTGATAAAGCGGATTAGACTGTATTAACTATTCATAATGCAGATCTGTCAAAATCAGAAATGTCTGTATATCTTGCCACAATAGGACAAGTGAGACATATTGCTGGAGACAATGTGGGTATTTGAAAATCTTCGTCCATATAGCTAGCTAAATTTGTCTCTCTGTTTTTTTATTCTTTAGATTTCATAGTCCAACAAGCGTCATACTCTAGGTATGAAGTTGCCAATAGCACCTGGCATTTTGATATGCAATTTTAAATAGTCCCTATAAAATCAGAAAACTGGCCATAGAGAGGGGGGAAGGGCTTGGATTTTAATTTCAAAGGCTTAGATAGGTGCAAATACATGTGAAGACTCAGAATAGGTGAGGTTTAGTCACTCAAGTATAAAATTTGTGGTTATTGCTAGGTGGGTAAGGTTACCCTGTTTACTGAGTGAAAAGGCCTAAAATAGGTTGTGTTCTTCACTGCCTAAGTTCTCAAAAGCTAACTGGTTCAGGGGCATTTTTCTTTGTGTCACAATTTGGAGAAAGAGCTAAACAACATGTTTGGAAAGTATTTTGACACGGCACCTCAGGATATGTTAATGAGAGGTGTAAAACCTAATATTAGCCAACAGTGAAAAAAACATTGGCATTTTCATACCTCTGAAGAAATCACGGTATTCGATTCTATCGAGTGTCATTAAGACTTTTATGAAATTATGACTCAGTAAATTCTTGCTGGAGTTAGTTATAGGCTCTAGAACTTGAAGACACTGTTGAAGTTGTCTGACCTCTATGCAATACGGTATACAGTTATGATTGCTGCAGTAATATAAATGTATTTATGAGATAGAAGGGCGAGAGTAATGAAGTATCTGTATCTCTCTCTCTCTCTCTCTCTCTCTCTCTCTCTCTCTCTCTCTCTATCTATCTATCTAGCTCGTGCTAGATTTTCGTTTTTCTTTCTGACCCCCTCCCAAAAAGGTTAATCCACAGAAAATGGTAATTTTAATCGTAAAAAGAGAAAAAAAGGAAAATTCCAATTCGTTAAATAGAGAGATCGTACAGTGGCGTCATCGATTCCTTGAGCATCTTGTATAACATTGCAAATAGCGGTATATTCGAGTGCAACGAAGATATAGATTAAATGATTATTTCCCTTACTTAGCTCAAACTTCCGGTAAGTATTCAGGGGTCGCTAACTCTTTAAAAATATCTGCGGTAAGCAATTTCTGTCTCTGTCTGCCTGACTATCTGTCACTCTTTCTCTCTCCTTCGTTCTCTCTAAGATATATATATATAGAGAGATATAGATATAGATATATATGCTATGTATTTTTTTTTTACTTCCTAAGAGTTTTAGGGTTATGGGGAGAAGGCGGAGATGCATTTTCTTGATCCTGGCACTCCTGTCCCTGTCGCTCTTATAAGTTATATGACGAATGACTACTTTTAGTGTAAAATATGGCATGGCACTATAAAAACAAGTTGCGCACGGGGCAGTGTGTGTACCTACCTCATTGTCTTTCAACATTTTGTTTAACCTAGGCTTAAATCCTAATAATTCCCTGTCAGAGTGTCTGGTATCGTAAGTTCCATGTCGTTGTGCTTTGTGTCTAAGAAAACAAACAATGCGACACATGACACCTCCCGCCCCGTCCCCTTCTTCTCATTGGCGGATCCAGGGAGACGGGGAGGGAGGGGGCGGGGAGGAAGGGTCCACCTGATACTCGTAACCACCCCACTCCCCATTCTTTTTTTCAATAAGTTGTGCTCTAAATACTACTTCTAATTTCATCCGTTACTTATCGGTAACTCTAAGAAGCTGTTCACACTGTAGCTCTAGATATATCCTTGACATATTATTATATAAATGTTTTAAAAAGGGAAAAGGGAGTAATCTCATGAAATCTGGAGTTGCATATTGTTAGTTTACAGGGCACTCAGGGAGGGTCAGTTTTGCGGGGAACCTTCCCCTCCTCCCCGCTTTTTTTGTGTTTGCTTTCTGGATCCACTACTGCTTCTCGTTGTTTAGTGTCTCATGTTTAGTGGCCGGTGTGAAATGATCCATTCAGCGCCTAGCACAATGGAGGGAATGGTCAAAGGGAGGGGCTACGAAAGTGGCATATCCATAAAAAAACAAATTATACTGGAGGGGCGAAGTTTCGCGGAGGTTAGCATACCTTTCTGGTCGTTTTCAGCACCTTAACTTTTCATTTCAGAGAGGATGCGCTTCATTTGAGCCACCCAGAACAGCATGTTTTTTTGAGTCGATCAATTTCAAGTCTAATGACTGAAAGGAGTCCTTCCACAGGTTTGCTTGATATGAACGTAGAATCACGCTGCTATCATCATTGGAACCTAAACTTGAAAACTGCTTTCTCCGTGGAACTTGTAAACCTGTTTGTCTTTATTATCTCGAATTTTACTTTTAAAAATCATATCCTTCCCTCATCCTGCTGGAAATAAATGAATATAGAAGTTATCATTCATATTGATATTCTGGCTTCTTTCTGAAAAGTTTACTTTGTAGTCCGATAGTCCATGTTCAAAATTAGTCACAACAAGAGAGAGAGAGAGAGAGAGAGAGAGAGAGAGAGAGAGAGAGAGAGAGAGAGAGAGAGNAGAGAGAGAGAGAGAGAGAGAGACGAGAGAGAGAGAGAAAGAGAGAGAGAGAGAGACAGACCAGACAGACAGTCAGACAGACAGAGAGAGACAGAGAGAGAGAGAGAAAAAGCGAGAGAGAGAGAGAGAGAGAGAGAAAGCGAGAGAGAGAGAGAGAGAGAGAGAGAGAGAGAGAGAGAGAGAGAGAGTTTGCTTGATAATGAATTCCGTTATTCTTATTGTTCCCCGCTGGACTTGATAAAACCAGCTTTGTCCAAATACCAGTTGGAAAGGGCAGATATGAAAGACTCCCGGCTAAATGAAGCGACATGCCGGATTCGCTGAAAACACACCTTATGTGTGGAAGGGTGGGATTTTGTATGTGTCAGGTCGAGTTTCAGTTCATAGACGTTATTTGAAGTCGAATTTTGCAATGAGACATGTTGGACTTCCATAGCCTAAATAATGCAGGAAGCATTCAATATGCAAATAAAGCCTCGTCACAAAGGAGACCGAAGCCGCGTTGAGAGAGAGAGAGAGAGAGAGAGAGAGAGAGTAGAGACCATTCAGCTCTGGTCACCTGCTTTTCCCCCCTACTTGTGTCGAGGATGATTTTTTCCCCTATAATCCCCTAACCACGATGCTGAAGCAAATGTAGGGTGTGTGTGTGTATGTGTGTGTGTGTGTATGTGTGTGTGTGTGTGTGNNGGGGGGGGGGTGTGATCCTATAATTCTACTGTTAAACAGAAGAAAACCATGCATTTTACCCACTTTCCAAGCAACTTTTGAAATGCGACTTTTCCCTACTGCCATTTAGCTTTTGACCATTTGACGATGCGGAGAAGAGCTCATGTCTTTCGACAGAAGGGCGTATCCTTGCCAAATCTATTTTTGAGAAAACTGAATGTTCTGTTTGTCTCTGTAGCTCTATTTCTTGTCTTATTTCCGTTACTATATCTAGGACATTCATGGTTTTGCAAAAATATTTTGTTGGGACACGAATATTGACAGATCAAGAATATACGAAAAAGTGATTTTTAGCAAGAAAATTCAGCATAAATCCTTTTGTCGGAGGACGTCAGAGGGATGCAGGGAGAGCACGTCGACAAGTCCGGCATTAAGAAAGCACTAAGGCAGAATCAGTTGACGACAGGCACTTCAATATTCTAAAAACTCAGTTGAGACTTGGCGGGCAACAGAGTAACAAAGAATATGCCCGATGTGAACTGCTCGTTCCACAGCGAGGTCAAGGAAGACCTATACAAAGTATAACATGAATGGATCATGAAGAGAGGAAAATAATCACGGACATGGAAGACATCCGTGGAATGTGTGCTAGCCGATCTCAAATAATAAACAAACCACAATAGGGGGATGAATGAAAGGTTTCGTTTATGCCGCCTTGATTGATAGCTGATCTACCCAGTCGTCACAAATCTGAGGGCAGATAGGGCAAAGGCCAAAACAAAAATAACACCTTTGATCCAAGAACAACTACCGGAGACCATGTCCACAACAATGACCCTAAAAAGGAGAGCTACTTGACGGAAACGAGCGTCATGAATAAGCTGAAAGAAACATTCATCACGATCGGTCAAAAGATCCATAGATTTATTGCAACTAGCCAAGGCCATGGTGTTCTACGTTCGCAGGTTAGACTACTATTCAGGGAATATTTTCCTTTCAGCATGTTATACAAACTGACTATGCATGACAACAGTGTTGGTGTGTAAAGTCGTATTTCAGAAATTCTAAATATTGCAAATTTTGTAAAGAATTTTGTGCCATCTCTGATGATAGTATCGGATTTAGTGTCAACTCAAAATATTTAAGAATGTAAAGTTTTTAAAAAGGAATTATAAGTATCTTCATAACCAATAAAAAGCCTGCACACGATCCCGTTTTGTCTCCGAACTTCGTTCATGTGGAAAACATTGTTATATGTCACCACAGACAATGTAAATACAAACTGGTGAGAAATTTCACTGTTGAAAAGTGATAGATTTATGTGGATTATATCTGAAAATGTTAAACAATTAACGTCACAATGATTGTTGTGATTGTTGTTGTTTTTTGTTTTGTTTTGTTTTGTTTTTGCTGCTGCTGTTGTTGTTGCAGTAATATGGTTGGTTTCTTACTAATTGCAAATTTCCTGAAGACTGGCTTAACCCCTACATATTCTCTGAATCCTTGACTGCCGTTGCATCTCTTACTTTTTCACAAGGTTTCATTTAGGGGTGTCCAATCGTTCAATACTCACTCTGGGCAAAACAGTAACAAACTCATATTGTTCGTGATGGCGTAAACGGTCATGTTCCACAAACTAGGTCACGATAGTGATATAATTTTGTTCAGAATTTTAAGTCAGGTCCAATGCTTTGACTCCAAGTAGAATTTCAAGGCCAGTCTTCAACAAGGGCCACTTAACCCAAGTGGCTGTCTCNGGGGGGGGGGGAACTTTAAATATAACCAAAACCACTACTGATAATACATTGAGCATCGTATAAATGTTAAAGACCGCAAATACTTTATGAGATATTCATGACTTTAAATATAGCCAAACCACTACTGATAATACATTGAGCAGCATGTAAATGTTAAAAACTGCAAATACTTTATCTGTATTATTCTTGTCTTGTGCCCCCCCCCCCACTCCCCCCGGCCGAAAGAAAAAGATGGTGTGTGGGGCAGAGGAGATTGGGTGTGATCTCACTTTTCTTTAAATCTGAACTTTGTGTAATATGAAACCTGTGTACCAACGTTCATACGTGCATGAGTCAAATTCCTATGCCTCTTTTCTGAAGCTTTTCTTGCTTGAATTTCTCTTACTTTCATCACATCTCAGCTTCTTTCCTACGAAATGGACTTAGTAAGACAGTCTAGCTAAATGAGGTTCAAGTTATTATTTTGCTTCAAATTCTAACACACTTCAAAAATGTAACAATAAAATTCTATTTCACTGGATTTGCACCCCCATAATAATTGTCCAATCCCTAAAAGAGACTTTGTCCATGTAAACATTATTCTGGATGCCTTCTGTTGTAAATTTATGTGTATTAGCACGGACAGTATAGTCCTACCCATAAACAAAACCACACAATTCAAACAAATCTGACAAATCAAAGAGCACAACCATCGAACAACTGGACAGCTGTCAACAAATACATATGCATAAATACTAAACAGTGTCATTGTTTTCAGAAATTTTGTTTATTTTGTTTCAGCTCAGATAAAGGGACACCAACAAGTCGCAGTGTGTCTCTTTGTCTCTCGTTCAAATGGACGGTTATGAAATTTATACAAAACATACCATAAATGCAGGTCACATATTTTTTGTTAGATTACCTACTTCATTACCTACTTGTTACAGGTCTATCATCCTATAAAATGGAATAGACTATGATGCTCCCTTCCCCATCCCTACCATCCTTAAATTCTGGCGCCGTCTCAAATTTGCTTTCGAAATGTAATACTGATTAAACTGATCTTGGACTCTGCACGTCATGAATAAAAAGTTATTTTTAATGACTTTCACAATCCAATCATGTTCTTAATATTTGTAATTATTTCAACATGTCATAGTAGCAACAGTTTCCAGTTATGATCCAGCAAAGAAACAAAAACCTCGGCCAACTTCATAATAAAAATATACTGTTACCTACATGATAAAAGATTGAGAAAGTTATACATTAGAGGAATAGATCAAATTAAAAAGACTGGGCATTTTTTAAATCAAACCTTTTGTTCTCTTCGACATACAATGAACAAATATTGTTGAGATACATAAATATTTAAGTTTCTTGCTTTTTCATTGGGGGGAGTGGCAAATAATAGTTCTCTCAAATACAGAATTGGCTTTCACTTCTAATCAGGCCAGGAAAAGCATTTTTTAAAAAAATGTCGTCACTTCCCCCCCACCAGCACGATTCATCCAACAGCGCACAGAGAGGTTGGTACAATGCATGTTTTTAACATTCCTCCCTCCCATTATGACCACTCACATAAAGGTAAGGGTTTACTGTTGGAAGGTCAGTTATACTGGCAGAACTTTCTGAGTGTCACAAACTATATCATTATTTGCTCTACTAAAACCTGATGCAATCAGTCTGCTGTGGGAAAAAGTATAATCCATTTCTGTAACATCATCAGGAAATCTGAATGTTTTTTGCATGCGAAATATGAGCTCGCACTGCAATAGCACACGCTCATGTTATCACCTGTAAGAGAGCAGCCAGAAAGTGGTCATAAATATAAATTCGTGGGGCATGTACAATTCTAAGAAAAGAGGATAAGTTTTTTTTTCAGAGCAAACAGACTGTAACATTTACAGGTTCAACCAGAGCAAAATTTTCATCTTTATCACTGACCCTTCCAGAATACAATCCATTTGCTGAACATGAGAGAGCCTGTAAATCAAGATCACCACAGTAAATATACATGTTACCACTGGCTGATTCAAACAACTAGTAGCAATATCCTTACAAAAAAAAAATTCAAGTTCCATTATGTTAAGACACAATATCAAGTTAACTCTCTTAACTATCTTGGGATGATTCTTTGCTTGGTATAAAACATTTATCACATCAGAGATCAGCAGTTAGCAGCAGGGATAAAGCTAGGAGGAACAAGCCTTAATAAAATAACATGTAAAAAGTCTTAAGAAAACAATGTAGAAATATTTAAAAGCAAGTGAACGAAACAATGTATGATACAATAAAGGCTAACATGAACAATCAAAATACTGTTCTAAGTATCTCTTAAGGCACTTCTGATTTTACTGACCAATTTGTGGGTAAAGTTAAAATTGTACAGGGTGAACAAGATGATCAGCAGTGTTTTTCTAGCACATTGTGTAGATACAGGCTTTTAATAAGTTAACGGTTGCATATCAATTAAGCTGTAATGGTAAATGGGCAACTACAGCTACGTCACTAGGGTACCCTTTTCACACAAGCTGTACAGGTTCTGTTTACAAAGATTATCATCAAAAACTTGTTGGCATGTATATGTATAAAGGACTTCAAGGCATATACTGACACACTCCTTCAATGATTAAAGCTATGTCCCACAAAAATGTCATCTGTTTATATTGACTATCAGTGTCAGCAGTAAGTACAATGTATTTGTGGTGCAACATCACAATTTTAGTATCATGTCGGATTTTGGGGCGACACAAATATTAGTATTACAAAAAAGTTTTGAAATGCTGGTCACGATAACTAGAAAACTATTAAACTATGAAATAAAGCCATGAGGCCATTAATAAAAAGTTCACTGTTTTGAACTCCCAACATCATTTTCCTTGGTTTCCTGTGCTGGCACCTGATTTATGGATTTTGTAATGAATAACTGATTTTGTAATGAAGCATCACATTTATGAACCATAAAAGATACCTTCAGGAGCTTTTTAAAGAAATTTTAATATTATGCCAATGAATGGATAACAAAATTTCAGCACTAATCCTACTTTCTTCTGCATTCTGGAACAATATGTATATCACTGCCTAACATCCCTGCAATTATTTCACAAAGTAACAAGGATGGAAAGCAAGCTATACTCTTCTGAAATATGACTGTGATGACAAACTGATGATAAGGACGCACTAAGTTTAGGAAATGTGCACTTGTGACCTGCAGTGAAAAATAGCTCTACATACTATGAATATATTATCTTAATTATTCCTCACTAGTCACTACTGTGATGACTTTGTTAAGTCTGTACAAATTTATCGTAAACTACTCTGGTGAGTTACTTACAAATAATTACAACAAAAATGTAGAAACAGCTTCATACCGAAGAACAGCTTTATCATCAGCTGATAATCATTTCTTGTTGTAACACTTTTGAATAAATGAATGTATTTTGATCACAAACTGCATACTGAAAGCATCATAGATCTATATATTCTACACTCCACAGACTTGCCTAGGTCTGCATGTTGTGAGGATAAGAGGCAATGTCTTCAAAGAGTGGATGATATATCACAACAAATTTACTTTTGTCATCGTCTGCATGTGTTACCCCAGCCCACAATTATCACAGCTTCTACACAAATAAAGACCAAAGGATCTTTATTTCTCTTTGCTGATGCAACACATAAATCAAAAGATTCACTCACAACAGAATGCCAGCAGTTGGTTTATCACAGACAGGCCCCCATGCATTCATTGTGTTGAAATATACTGTATAATATACAAAATATAAAGATATGTATCAAAGTAATTATAATTAGAGCACAGGAGGTTTAGAGATCATTGACAAATCAGCGTAACTGTAACAAATGTAGAAGGTGTGTTACTATGACACAGGTCTTTGGTGCCTTAGTAGTTTATTATCACTTTGTTGCCATCACATGAGAATGTCTTGCGTGCATCAAATTTATCAGTCTAAGGAAGGCTCACCCTAACCACTGTTGACGGAATATTTGGCACATTAGCATCAATAAGGCTTAACATAGTAGCATAGTAACATAGGGACAATATTTTGGAATCTTAGTCTAGTGGACAGTGAAATTTTGGTTACCTCTGCTTGACCATAAAATGATATCGAGAGGCTTTTCCAGGCCTTTTTTATTTTTTGCTGGAAAGCCACAGTCTGGGAAGACGGAAAATATGCTATGTCTCTGGGGAATAGTCAGCCCCACCAGGATATGACAACAGAGTGTTGACTCAACTAATTCTTACAAGTGAAATAAAGCTGTTTTCATAATGAGCAGAGGGAAAAAAAAAGCCATCTCTGTGACAGCTCATGCCACTAAATACTTGAATTCCTCTTAAGTCCACATTACAGCACCGGTACAGTGTCTATTGACGTTGTCCCTGTACAATGTTGAAGTCTTGTGAATACTTCATGCTAGCTGAGATGATAGGACAATAAAGACTGAAAGACTGGTAAATGTGGGCAAGACAGGTTGAATAAGAACTGTGTATTACATGCACTAGCAAGGCAATTAATAAACTGATCTCTGCCACCAAGGACCTGCACTAGTACAACAGACCTATGAGAAATACTCTGGAGTATAGCGAGGGAAAAGAAATGCACAACCAACATAATAAAGTATACAATTACAGCTTCACATGATAAAAATAGTGAAGAAAATGGTGTGTCAACAGTAAAAAACATCCATTAGTTTTGGAATACCATTGGAGAAAAATGAAATGCGATATCTTTCCACAGATTTTAAGACACATTTACACATAACAGTAACAAGTACAGTAATATATTTTGCAAACAGATGAAAACTACACAATACACATCTTTAATGCTTACATGACACTTTCAAGAGTGAATGAATGTCAAGGAAATGTTATGAATACTTGAAACAGTTTGTTGTTTCCATTTTTGGCATTGAACAGCACAGTTCTGCTCTTTGCTTGCAATGTTATGGAACATTAACTCATTGACTCTATATGGTAGTGATTTTTTGTTGAACAGCTCATGAAAAAAGTTACAATTTTCAAGCACTGGAATTAATATTCAGTCATTGGAAAAGTGACAACATAATAGGATCAGTTCAGAGCATGTTCCCATTTCAGCACATAAGCTTTCCAAATTATTCTGGGATCTTGCTGTGCAAAACATGCAATAACTTCTGAAAATATGGCTAAGACAAAATTGCTCAGTGTAGGTTACTTGGCATGCCCATAAATTAATACAGCAAAATAGCAACACTGGCACAACCTTTCTGAGCTATAAGAACTGATATGAAGAATATCTTCATAATTCTGCAATTCCACAGACTGAATCTTCTTTCTAGCTCTGAAGAAACTGACATAAATTTGCAATACAACATCTTACATCTTCTGTCATTTTTTACAGAGGATGGATGATTTCATTTTCTTACGCAGGACGGATGATTTGTGGGTATTATCTGTTGGCAAAACTGAGTAATGTAAAGTTAAACAAGATAAACAACACTCAATAAAATTAGCCTTGGACGGATGGATGTAATCAAATCACTGTATGAAATAAGTGTTGTGAGCTGTGCAAATTGCGAAACAAACCACTAAAAGAAAGCAGGTAATTTCAATAGCATATTCTTTGATCTGTGCAGAAAAGAATACCATTTGACAAATTTATAGTATATTAAGTTTTTGGAAACTCATTTTTTCCATAAACTGAGTTTTCAGCGGCTACCGAGATCCACCAATACAGCTTTTGAAATGTTCAATTGCAGTTCAATAGCCCAGATGATATGTATCCTTAAGTTGTATATTCTCAAATCTTTCAGTAGTTTAAAAAAAAAGCTGATTGGAATGTCAAAAAAAAAGTTCTACTTTGAGACTTCACTACAACGGCTCATGACTTACTAAATCCTCTTCATAATAACCACGAATGTATTATATGTAATGAATCATACCCACTTAAACTGTTTTCAAATTCCCATGTAAAGAGGATAGTTTAGTAAATCTAAACACTTCTTAGAAACTGGGTCTCTATCATATTATGCCACTGCAATGTACAAACAAATAAATATTGATTGTTGCCAAACATGGTTTTTTGACATTTTGACCTTTGTTACATATGAACAAGGTAAGTCAAGATTTTGGCACATATGAGGCATCACAGCAAAAATATTTCTTAAAAAGCTTACAGGGCGAAAAANAAAAAAAAAAAAGCTCATCTCTGCTAACACAGCACAAGCATTTCTTCCCAAAACTTAAAACTGATTTCTCATTCTCCTTTCACAACTTGTCCATTAAAACCAGACTGTATTATGTACAAATACTAAAGCTATGAAAGTACAAAACCAAACACAGTTCATAAGGAATGCATAATTTATCACAGATAACTTTCTCAAAAATGAGACGGGGTAGCAAATGAAACTGGCTTTCAGTTTTCCTTTAATGCTGCAAATAAAATATAGCTAAAGACATGAGAATGCCAGGAAATCAACAAAAGACATAGCATAGGAATGTTGCAAATGAAATGACAGATATTTGCATCAGAATATGTCACTATTTCACATATATCAGGTTTACCAGAACTGTATCTCTGCATCTTGCTCTTGTCTTTCAGAGGACGATGCTCCTCAAGCAAGATGTTGATATGGTATGGACATCCATTGGACATGTTATGGTTTTTCTAAAAGTAATTACGACAAATGGCCCATATTAAATTCAAGCTTTGGTTTTGATATGAAATTATAAACTGCAATGAGGCACAATGGCTTTTGAGATGAGATGTTGACCTCTCTATTTAATCATCTTGTTCTAACATGTACATTCTCTCTGGAGCAAAATCAGTAAAAAGATTTCATAACTTTACCGCAGCTGTGGATAACTAAAGACAATCAAAATTTAAATTTTATTTTCCCATCAGTTTTATAATTAAGATATTATAATATAAGTTTTATAATTAAGATATTATAATATAATTCAGTACAGTGAAATTCTGAGAACACATCACCCTTTAGACCAAGCTTCTGAGGGTATGTTATCAGGAGTTGTATTCTATCCAAAATGTCTTAAGCAATAGCTGTGTTAACAGAAGTCTACTGTCTTAGGTGATTCTTCATCGGGAAGACTCAGTCAAAACCATGGTTCATGGAACCATAATGCCTTACTTTCACTTACAAAGCCTTGATGATGAACAGTTCCAATATAGATGTCATAAAACATAGACCTGTCTGTTACAATTAGCACTAAGGTGTTCACTGTATGCCCAGTAATCATCATATTGACTTGAAAAAAGTTAAGAACTCCATCAATGGTAAGCTTATGTAATTTCTGTTTTGGGCATAACAGCAAGACATCTGCCTGTTGCAAACTCAACTGGTTTAAATGTTTTGGCTGTATGTAGGGCTTACATGATTGTTTTCTGAATCAATATGTAGCCTCTTTGGAATGCTGCCTTATATACATCTGGGAGAGTGAATACATCAGCTATGACTGTATCATTAATCTCTCATGCTCAGATTCAGGAGTCTCCTTCTCCATGGCTTTAGCAGAGCTAATCACAAATAAGTAACATGGTGCTATTAGCTCCTTATCTTTGCTGTTCAACCATGTCTGAGAACGGCTGATAACCTGGAATCTTGACTTCTCTTTTTTCATGCTTCCTTTTATCCTGGGCTTGAAACAGAACAGGGAAAGAACCACAGTCCTGCCCGTTTTGCTAGCAGCTTTGCACCAGAGGAGGTAACTTCACAATCCAGTATCTCGACTATTACCTCCCCATGCTTGCTTCTGCTTGCTTGTGCTAGCCTTTGGGCCACTGGGAAGCCCTGCCATCTCGTATTTGTTGGATATTTTTCCCTCACTTCGGGTGGACCCTGCTGATCCCCTGCTGCTCTTCTCATAAAAGTCAGGACCTGGGCTGCCCCTGTGCAAGACAGCACTGCTTGCACTAGATGCAGGGCTAATTCTGTTATGAGTCTGAGCAAAACCAGGTCTAACAACGGGGAGTTCATCATCGTCATCCTCCATCTTTGGGTCACGCCTCATACCTTGGTCACTGAATGGCCTCTGGCTATACATGCCTAGTGAACTCTGTCAAGAACAAAGGAACAAAAACAGTCATATTACAAGACGACTGAGCGAAATTAACAAATAAACTCTGAAGTAAGGGATATGTAAGAAACAATGAAACTTAATATTTCTGATCACAGTGTCAGTCAAATCTGTCAATAATTGGACCATTTTGGCCACAAGAGACTGCCTTCAAGATGAAGCTATGGGGCTCAGTAGCAGAGCTGCAAAATGGCCAATGTCTTGAGGTAAGTCAGTACTATCACAGCAATATAAGCCGTGTCCAGGAACGCAGAAGAAGAACAACAAAAAGGACCTTTTTTGATTTGGTTCTCTCACACGTGGCTGTGTTATTCTGTCCATAAATAAATCCATAAGTATAAACTATGTGTCAACAAACAAAACGCTTTGTTCAAACAGCTGCAATTGGTCAGATTCCTTGTCAGTGAAAGATACAGTATATCTGGGGCGTCTCATGGAAACTGAGCCTACTGGATCAGTCTATTCATGTGTTAGGGAAATTTGTATCCTGCTACTTTGGTGAGGTGAAAATGGCCCCTTCTGACTGATGACTGACTGTGTATATGGATCTCCCAGTTAGTGCTTTTTAATTCAATATCTTTACCTTACATGGTGTACAGCAATCAAATTTCAACATTAAACGATTCCATATTTTAGTGGGTCAGGAGACTTTTGCTACCTGATCAAATCATATGAAATAGAACAAAGACAACTTACAACCTTTGCATTAAACCCTGAAATTTGAATTAAACAAGATTAATTTTTAAAAAAAAAATCTAATGTTGAGTAAACTGGTCATGCATATCCGATTCTGTTGGATTAGGCATTGAATAGAAGAATACAGATCTCCTAGTAGACACAGGCTGTAAAATGTGAGATACATGTGAGTGACTTACATCTGAAGTAAATGTGGATGGAGGTGTCATGCTTGTACGGCCTGCCAGGATAGTGATGTTCCTACTGCCACCCCTTGACTTGAATCTGGCAAAAGTGGCTTTAGGATCTAGTGGTGGCTTTCCCATGATAGGTTTGGAGTTTGGAAGCTTGAGTTTGCCATCTCTTGGAGAAGATTTTGTTGCCTGATTCCAAATCTTGACCACATCTTGAAGCTTCTTGGTGACATCATCTTCCTGTTTCTCCAAATCTTCAATCTAAAAACAGAGAAATGTAGAAACAGAAATAATATAACAACTTTGTTACTGAAAGGAAGTCTTTTTCTTTGTCAGATGATGAAAAAAAACAACAAAAAAAAACAGAAACAGACACATCAAATAATTAGATATCTAATACTTCAATAAAATTTTGGAACATTTTCCTGTTAGTCTGTTTATCAGAAGTTCTCTATAAATTTCTTACAAACATAGAAAAGCTTGTTTCAACATTTCTCTTTGAATATGACATGCTTGTTGCCTTAACTTTGTTCTAGCAAATGCAATCACACCACAGTTAAGCTAGCTGAATCTCATATCCCATCATGTCAATGAAAGGAAAAGTTCAATAAGTTAACTGATTCACACATTAAATGCAGAATCTCAACATCACAGGAAACGCAGTTTAAATCTGAGTTATGAACACATACATTTAGCATCTGCAAAAAAGATAAGAAGGCAGAGATACAAAAAAATATAAAAAAAGAAGGAAGTCTTACATGGACATTGCTCCTGAAAACTCACATCATGCTCATTTATGAAGCTGACATCCTTTTCTTCAAATATTGAAAACGAAAGGATGTGAGAATACTTTACCTTCTGGAAAGTCTGTAGCACCTGGTCCCATGTAGGCAGCAAACTGGCCATACAGTAGTCCATGTATTGATCTGACATGTCTAAATGACCAGAGTCTGAGATATTTGACACTGGACTGCTGCATGACTGGCGGGAGGAGATATTTGAACTAGTGGCTCGACTGGGCAGGGATGGCAGGCCCTCAAACTTCACATGTCGGAATGACTGAAGAAAGATAACAGATTATCATCATATTAATGAAGCAATGTGTTCTGGTGGCAAACTGTTAAATAAATGTTAAAAAAAAACCAATGTAAAACTTCAAATGTACACACGTCTTACTAATACTGAAGTGCAGTGCTTCATCAGATTAAAAAAATGCCTTTTCCTGATGACAAATTATTTACTTTAACAATACCATAACTTAAAATATTTCATTAACACTGCATACATAAGCCTACAAATAACAGTATCAATAATTTATAAACTGTAAAATATTGCACATAAACTATATAACATAGCCACTGTTAGTTGCTGATCTAAAGTCAAGTAATCATTGACATGTGAGTGTTGTGGGGAATAGAGGAGAAATGTACATTTACTGTGTCAATCACATTTACTGTGTAAATCCTACTCAGCCAAACCCACACACCTCAGACTTGATTATATGGACCATGGGAACAACTCACATGATAGGCCGGCATGATACTGCCCAGCTGTTATATGTTTTTGAGATCGGGATCATAGCAATCACAGCACTTCCAGATTTGCTTCATTTTCTTCCCAGTGGCCATCAAGACAAATCTTGTCCATTGTCCCAGTTAACCACTGACTATTATTCCTGATAAACATCAAATTTTCTATTTTTGAAAATCTTTTGACCTACTGCATGAGGACTTCCACAAATATCATCACAAAATAAGCTTCACAGCCAACCAATAGTGGTATTAACTCTGGCAACAAAACATCCAACAGTCCATCTGTTTATCCACTCCTAAGTTTAATGACAGTTAAAATGATGCGGTGGCACCATGGCCAAATCCATCACCATTGTCATCATAACAACAATACCTACCGGTTTCTGTTTCTGAATCCCAGTCATCAGTTTGAATCGTTTGATCATGAACTCAATCATCTCATAGTCCCTGTCATCCAATGTTGTCTTGTAGGTCATCTGGGAGCGGGACCACTTGTATGACCAGGTGAGAACAGCCACAGATAGACAGATGACCAGACCATAGACAAAGAAACCAAAGGAAAGGAAGAACAGGTGAGTGAACACACGCTGAGATTCAAACAGAGGCCAAAAGTCTGTTCTGCTGCCCATAAGGCCAAATAAGGAAGTGACAGAATGCTGGAAACTGTGGTAGCCATACACCATGGAACCATAGAGCTGGAGAAAAACCGAAAATAAAATAACAGTAACAAATTAGCTAAATTAATCAATGTTTGCCACATCATGTTTTTACAAGCACTGATGTCATTAAATTTCCTTGATTTCTTTAGCACTGCCGGTGACAATGTACTGTTTAATCTAGTGTGTCTGTCCTGCCATTTATTAAATCTTATTTTGACTGATTATATACTGGCCAATACGGTCTGGGCATGATTAATAAACTTATTTAACTTAGAGGACATACAGAAATGTCTTTTTGGGCAAATGGGAATGTCTCAGAGGGACTCAAGGTATGTACAAGCACTCTTTGGACCCAAGAGTGTGGAATACAGGTACGGTGAAACTTGGAAATAAAGAATTTTAGTGTCATTTAGAGACTTATCTTATTACAAGTCATATTGCCTTTGAAATATTCTTTATTCACTCATTTCAAAGCTTTTGACACCTCTTTTTTTTTTGTTACTGATCACAGACTTATCCCATAATTTCCACTCATTAGGCAGATATGTCATCTTGCTTAACATTTAAATAGGATGAGCCATTACTTGTTTAAAATCTATTGCCTCTATTAGATAAGTTTTGCTTTAAAAAGACACGCAGAGAATGCTTTGAAGGAAATGCCTATATTTTTTCTGACATGTGAAGTGCATTCAGATAAATCAACATTTCACGAATCTGTCTTCTTGCAACCTCTCATATGTCCAGTTTTTGCATTATTTAGTAGAACAATTGCCATCCAAAGGTTTAATAAGAAATATCAGTCTGTCAGCTGTCATCCACTGTTAAAGATGACAGCTGTGCAAATCTACGACCGATTCATGATTAACATATTAAAATCTGTGTAGCTGAAACAATGCTCACCAAGTAGCCAAACTGTGCGTAGGTGAGGAGAAGAATGGTGAATATAAAGAAGACGCCCATGAGAGGTCCACTAGCCATAGACAGGGTTGTGTAAAACTTGTACAGGGGACGAGAGAATCGGATCTGCTTCACGATCTGTTCAGAAAGAAGCAAATGATATGATTTTTAAAAAATGACAACAGAGACAAAAACAACAAATAGATCATGGGAATACATTAAAATGAATTTTAAAAAAAAACAACTTGCAGAAAAATGAAAATAGGCTGATCCCTGATAAATCAATTTAATTATATTCCCCTGCTCCTCCTTCCTATTCTGGGAAGTAAGTTCTGACAATATACTCTGGTAAACACATCTGTATATTTTGATAGTATCCATCCATACGTGTATATTATTATGACATATTCTGGCCATGCACCATGGCTTTAATTTCCTTTGAAGACATCAGTAGAACTGCTCTCTAATATGAAACACCTCCTTGGTAAATACCATAGTAATGACATAATCTACACATTTTTTGAGTGAATTGAAGTCCCTTCAATGTGTTTTACATGAGATGGAGACGAACTTTTAAGATATAAGCATCTTAGGCATGAGGCTACACAATTTCTCAAAGCAGGCCTGTGTTTCAATGACAAGCATGAGGCTACACAGTTTCTCAAAGCAGGCCTGTGTACCTGGTTACACTGACACTCACAACAAGTGTTTTTGACCAGACACAGCAATACAATAGAAAACACCACTAATTTTATATGCTGTTATGCTATATGATACAACATAGACAGTCAAACTCAACACCCAAATAATGTCACTGACAGAGCGATCTTAATAAAGGTAATGTATACAAAAACAAATTCTATGGTGTAAGTGCATTTAGCTCTGTTAACAAACAGCACAGCAACTCTTCCCAACACGGTCCAAATTCAGCACATCTATTCTCATATCATAATCTTGGCATTATCTTTTGACAAACAATTACAACCATGTAGTGAAATAGCGTACAGTAAAAAATATGTATAAAAAAATATTGATTGATACAAATATTTGAGCGTGATACAATCATTTCTTTTGCAGCCGGTCAAATTGAGGTTTAAATCTGTTCTTGCTAAGCCAAGTTATTGGTAGGACATGAAAGCTTAATTATGAACTTTCACTGGGTGGAACAATTTTTGATCCTCGTTACTCTGGCCCAAGATATTGTTTTTGAAGTGGCAATGGAAAATTCCTGAAAAAGTCAAAACTGATGAACAATTTTATGTAGGTCATTTAATATGCTTCAGAAACACTCATATTCATATACATTTACTGACAGTTTGTCCAGTTAAGTGCAATGTTGCTGGGTAAAGAAATGTTTTTACTCTCAAAACAAACATTTGATACTGGATGGCCCTGTTCACCTTCTCAGTTCCAACCTTGGCAACATAAGCTCCATTCTGACTGGCTGCAAGATATTTCATGTTTGTGACAACTGAATGACTTTGTGGTGGTACTCATGAACAACCGATAAATGTCAACAACAGCATTACAGCTCATGCAGTGAAGACAATCTGAACAGTAAATTGTGATAGTTCAATTCACATTTTGACATGCATGGATATTTTTCTTACCATGTCCACTTATCTCATGTACAGTTGCTGTAGGTGATTGCAAAGTAGACTGTCAGCAACACCAAGAACCATATATGAATTCTTCACTGGAGATTTTTATAGGACTGGAGTTACATTTATCACATCTTGTGACAAATAACTAGGATTCATTTATGGATGGACATTTATCATTTTCCAAATGCAGTAAGTTTTCCCTTATGTGCTTGTGGATACAAACAGCATCACTGCATTCCAGTCAGCAAATTCCCCAATTCAAAATATCCTTACTGTGAATCTTTCTTAACCTTTTTAAAAACTGCAGTTTTGTCCTCTCCCTTAGGTTTACTCATATCTGACACGCTCGATAGAGAGATCCTCTTCCTTTTTGTCTTTTATCTCAGTTTCCCTCAACCCTTCATTACTATCACGTCATTTTTTTCTTTAATCATCTCTCTACAGTATGAGCAACTAGGGCTCTATTTCAGGAAAATGTAATAACAGCTTAACTGAGATCTTTATATTTTTGTACACTTCAATTGCATACAAAAAACTACATGCAGTGGAGCGCATACCTTCAGTGCAAACAAAAACACTATAAAAGCATGCACATAGCGGAGAACAGCATGCATCACTGCCACCTCTTCCAGATGAGCTGGTGCAGCAAGGTTTGCCAGGTAAGCATCAACCTTGTCCGTTGCCATGACAACACAAGCAATGTACAGCCCAGTATTGGTCCAAACCAAGATGCAGACAAAAAGGTCAAGCCAGTTCCACATGTGGGTGAAAAACCCAAGTCTTTGGGACTTCAGAGTTGACAAGACTATGATGGTCAAGTACAGCACAAATGGGAAGAAAAAGATCTGGAAAAATAAAAATAGAAAAATAAATGTAAAGAGCAAGAAGACCTTGACAAAAACAAATGAGAAAACAGCAGTATACTTCATACATTGTGGGGCTTTCTGCAAAGGATTTCTTTGACAAATTAACTGTCATTTCTGTTTAGAATGCTTGCTTGTCAAGCTCACAGCAGTTCTATTTACTGCCTAGAAGTTAAAGATGAACTATGTAGAATGCTGAATCTTTTACCAACTTTAAGAAGCAAAGCATTACTAAATTCGCAAGAATGCAACCTTCCTGTCAAAAGTTGTCATTCTTGGCCTATAACTCCATTATTATCAACTCTCCAACTATTTGTGAATGTCTGCCTAAAATGATGGTACTCTGGGCATTGAAAATGCTGAACAACTCTTGACCATACCTGACACACCATCAGTGGATCCACATAGCCTGAGATAAACCTCAGCAACCTCTCTGTCCTGATAGTTGAACTGGTCAAGATACCACCTACATTGAACAAAAAACATATCAGTATTTGTGCGTCTCAAAGACAGAAATTTGTGTAACTTTCTCAAAAAGTTAACACGTGAAATTTTTCAGATACGATGAATTTATTTTTTCAGCCTTAACTTTTTCTGGGGTGTGGACACATTCTGGAAAGTGGCATCCATATGATCAGTTTTCCTGGATACTTACAGTGTGCTGCTGTAATCACCGATGCTAAAGCTAATTGCATCATTGGAAAAAGTTCACATGTTCAGATTTCACATGATATAGCCTGTGGTCATTGTTTTCCTGCCAAATTTATTATGGCCCCACACTTTATCTTTCCAATAGTCAACATGGATGACATTTAAACGATGATGCTGCTAGCTTCATCTTCAGAGGAGCTGCAGATCTATGCAGGATGAGAGACCTGTGCAAAAGCAAAAATGATCCGAAGTTTGGCTGAACAAGCTACCAGTATTAAATCTGCCACCAGTTTGGCTGAACAGTCACAGCATTGGACTTTAGAGTTATAGATCGTAGGTTCGATACCAACCGTGGTTGTGTTGTAAGTGCCTTGAGAAAGCATTTCATTCACATTTTCCTCAGTCCAACCATCTATTAAATAGGTACCTGGCTATAGGCAGAGGAAGATATTGTCAGAATGCTAGTGATCAGTGCCAGTAAATGGCTGCTGCACTGTATGCTATTCAGGGAGTGGAGAAAGTTTTAGAGTGAACAGGCCTGCTGGGATAAGAATAGTGTGAAGTTGCATGAGTGGGCATTATAAACCGCTTTATTATTGTTATAAGTAAGCAAAGTCAGAGGACTAAAGAGGAAGAGAGGACGGGAAGAAACAGAGAGAAAAGGAAGAAAATCTGTTACCCTCACCTGAAATGGGGAACTCAAACACCAAAGTTATGCAAGAAGTGAGGTCTTCACTAGGGTTGAACAGTGTGAACTCAACAAACACAGCCCTTGTGAGCAAATCTATCCAGCCATCTGTCTCCAGCTGTGTCAGCATGCTCAGAGTATCATTATAGTTTTGACCCAGTTGTTGCAGGTAACCTCCCCCTGAGTAAAACTCTGACTGACCAAACTTGGAGAACCTGACATGAATCAGATGTATGTAAAAGATTTTACAAACTGTTAAGGAAATACACAGAACAGATCTTATAACAATTTCAGGCACATAAAATGCGTGTTGTTGGTTTATCTCTTCAGTATTATTCACATGTCCTAACTGTTACAGACCCAAACTCAGATGTTAAACTGACAGAAGAATTCCCATTATCAGTCTGACGTAAAATGTAGCACTGGGATCATTTTCAGACATATTTTACTTCACTCCATTTTACTTGAAGCATTGATGTAGAAGTACATAAGGTGAGCATTGCTGCTGATGAGAATTAACAATACTTTTCTATGCTCATGCTGTGTGAATTTTTACCAACCAAATTTCTGTACAGTTTTGATCTGAGTCTTTTGAATAACCAAGTGTGACGGTACCTGTTTGTCATATTTTCATAAAAATTAACACACAATCTGATTGTAACTGGATCTTATTGTAACTGGACGGACAGGCATATTCTATTTTAGGTCTTCATAAGAGGAGGAATGTGAGCCCAGTATGATGATATTTTTGGAAGCTGTTACACATTATCTTGGGAAGTGTGTCACCAGGGATTTTTACCAAATTACTGTGAAAGATCAATTTTGAGAAGAAAGACAAAAAAGACACACAAAAAAAAAACCACACTAGAAAATTTCCTGTCCCTACCGTGAATCGAATCCAGGGTCTCTCAGCTTGCAAGTCTGAACATGTTACCACTACACCACATAGGTGTTAACTTCACAACAATTTAAATCTTAAATACCTGCTGCCTGAATATTGTTCCCAACTTCCAAGCACGAGCCTAGTGTTCATCCCTGACCCTGAAAGATTTCCCCACTGCTCACATAATGATGAAAGGAATTCTTAATATGCTTGCTAAGACAGGTGAGATATGCAATTCTACAAAGCAGATGGTACCCAGCAAAGTCTTCTGGAGAATTGCTGTAGCAGCCATAAAGTGCCTCAGGGTTGACATGGTATACATGCTGCACCAGTATGTTGTGAACATATGTGAATGTACAAGTATGTTGTGAACATGTGTGAATTTAGTAGTTATAGTGCTCTAAATGTTCATGTGTTGTCCTGTCGTATATTGTATTTTGCCCATGTACCACAGCTGTGGTCTGGGCTTATCCATAATAAACTTGTTAAACTTCTTGTTGTACTAGTATGATGCTCAGAGGAAATAAAACTTACAAATCCAGCTGGCTGCTTGTGTAGTAAGTCCAGTTAGCAGCACCAGATGTCCAGCCCACAGCGTAGGGATCAGTGTCAGGGTCAACCACACCGCTATCAATGCATCTCCTGGTGACCAGTTCAGGTACTGACAAGATAGCAATGTCAGAGGCAGCTGGGCAGGTGACTGAAATGAGACAGAAGGAAGTCTTGAAACACTTCCATGGCAGATGATTATGCAGTAAGATATTAAAATAACAAAAGCTGAAGGAAAACAGATCAAACTTCCAAATATCACACAATTAAATTCTTCTAAACAAAAAAACTGAAGTTCCTGTTAAGAATGAAATGAACAAAAACAAAACCCCAGAATAAAGGCATCATCAAATAAATTCAGGGCTATACAGGGAGACAGAATATAATCAACAGCCTATAAACTAGCTTTCTGCTCTGCCATAAATAAAATTCATGCTCAGCTAGTGAACCTTGAGAGAGTGATTAGTGCAAGTGGCAGGACAACAAATAAACAAACACACAGATGGATGGACGAATGGGTGGACGGATGGAGGACGGACTGACAGAAAATGAGTGAGGAGACAGTAATCAGACTGAATTCATGAATACAAATTGTGTCATATGAATTGTGAATGGCCTTTGGGTTAATTCTAATAAACATGTATCCCATTAACAATAGTTTAACTTCTTACATGTTCACAGAATCCCAGAACTCTTTACACACAACACAAAACACCACAAAAACTTGCAGAAAAACAGCCCTGCATAAAACAACATAGAGGACAAATGAATAAAACAAATGAAGGAACACCACCAAACTATAATCATAGCGCTCACCTATGTCGCCTCTTATCTGCCGCAGCCATGCAGGGCCCATAAGATATCCAAAGTTCTCAGCCTGATATATCTCTCTGAAGTGCAGGGAAGTAGCCAGCACAGTTTGAGACCACTCCCAGAACTCAGTGATACTAAGATTTAAAAAGAAAGCAAAAATTAAGAAACAGAGCTCAGGAGTTGGGCTGCAGAGCATACTGGCTAAGGTGCTGCCCTCTCACTTCACAACTACCAGGATCATATCTGCCACCAGCCTGTGCAGAATTAATATTAATCCTGAGACTCTTAGGATTTTCAAAGATCTTCTCATATGCTAAAAAATATTACAGGCCCATTTGCACATTGTTCACATCGGTCCCCTCACATATGAGAACTGCTAATATAGGGCTACTAAGGTTGCTGCCCAGGAAAATTCAAAGAAACATTTCTCCATTTGGCTCTGGCCCTTGTCAGTATAAGAAGAAAATGTTCTTAAGATCAGAACATGGCTGGGCATTTAGCAGTGAGAGTTATGGAAAGCTAAAAAAATTTAGACAAGTCAGATTACTCATGGTGAAAAACAAGGCAAAGAAGACTGAAATACCTGCGGGAAAATAGACATTCGTCTAGTGACAATCAACGATTCATTTACTGCTGCTGTTTACATAATAAATTAACTAGTACTGCTATTCAAATCCTGTCACTTTTCTCCACGGCCTCAAAGCTGTGCAGTGATATTGGTGTTGACAATAACTTTTCTTTCTAAGGATAAGGATGGCGCTCTTTCTTATGGCATTAAATGTTGTGGTAAAGGTGTGTAACTTAGAACAATATGGAACAGATCTCCAGGGAATGAGACAGAACATCTAAAATGACATTTACATGTGCTGGAGAATTTTACACCTGACTTATATAGGAGACTGTAAAGGGTATAACTCACTTTTTAACATTTGTAAAATTCAGACTGTTGGTGCTGACGCTGTTGTCCAAGCTGGAGTAAAACTTGTTATGGATGTTGCTTGTGGTGTGGTACATGTCGACGCTGTTGTAGTTGATGTAGACTATGGCTAGGAACAGTCCAAACATTATGGTAAATACGAGCACCTCTCGAATCATTGTCTGTAGCCGCTGCTTCTTCTTGCCTTCCTCCTTGGCCTGTAGCAAGGCAAAGCCTCCGAGTGGCCGGAACCTCACATCCTGTTTGAAAATAGTGCAGGTCTTGGATTATTTTTATGAATACTGTGAGCAGGTAGAAAGTGTCAGAGTCAAAGGTAAACACTAGGCTCAAACATGGCAGTTAGGACACAACATTCAGGCAGTGGGTATTTAAAGTTTAAATTGCTGTAAAATTCGCACCCCTGTAGCCTAGTGGTAGCACTTTCCACGTGCAACCTGAGAAGACCTGGCTTTTGGGACAAAATTTCTGTTTTTAGATTTGTTCAGCTTCTCTTCTCAAATCTAATCTATCACAGTAAATCAGTAAAATCTCTAAAGGCACACTTTTCAGACAATAGCAGATCAAGTTCATATTCCTCTGTCTCTAATGATAATGAACCAAATATGTCTTATCAACTGTAACAGCATTTTGATTAACTGAAAGGCCTATTAAGGACAGATAAGCAGAGTTTTAACTTTAAAAAATTCTTTTAACAAAATTTCACAAAATTACTTTTAAAGTCCACAATTTTCAATCGGACTTATACATCAGAACTGACATAATGTGAAGCTCCTATTAATTTATTAATCAGGGAAATTTAATGTAGTGTAAGTTTTTAGCATAACCCATAAAAGACCATTCATGTTTTTTTTCAAAGCAAGCTTTATTTTAACCATGTGCTGCATTTATTTCCTTGGTGAGACCTTCGCTTACCAATTCTTAATCTTGTAAACACCTCCAAATAGATACCCAAATAAATGTAAAGTTAAGCACAAAAATGACAATGACACACTCAGTCCCACATCAGTTTAGTACCAATGGTCACCATGTACAATTTCTCACCTTGATTTGTTCATTGGACTCAATGGTTGGCTTGACATCAATTGTGTCTGAGAATCCATCTCTCACATCTTTGGTCAGCAAGGCCATGAACAAAGCTAGCACCAAGACCTGCCACAGACACATAGAAAATAATGAAGGACATGAAATATTATCCGCATTTTATGTGCTTCATCTCCACAATATTTAGTGAATGCCTTCAATTTATGCATTCAGGGAAAAAAATGACAATTATTAACTCACTCGCGATGTTTCCCGTAAAAAACGCGGGACGGGCCGTCAGTATCATCAGATGTTTTCCATAGAAAACACAGGATCGGCATTATTGCCGTATAGTGGCTATATAAATGCCTGTAAAAGCACGGGAACTGTCTCAGGCATATACAGAGCCACTTGTTTCGTTCCACAAAAAATTTCCCGGAAGTCGGTGGATAACTTTTTTAGTTAGAGCAATTTTAGTTAGGTGACTGCTGCGACTGCTTTCCATCTGAATCTGCAGTGATCGTTAGAATGGCGTCTAGTAACAGACGGAATTTTTTGCTGCATTTGAACCCTCTTCTGACTCAGATCTAGATCTCGACGATGATGTTAGGGATCCAGACTTCATTCCTGTGGCTACACGGTATTCTAATGTTGGATCAGGTGCACAAAAAAAACCCAGGACACTGCATTTTCTATAGTAATCCACCTTTATGTTCCTATCCGCAAATTTTTTTGAACATTGAAATCTATACCTTTTTCAAAAAATCATAAAACACACATTACGAGAGATAGACAATTGTGCTTTGGCATGTGTATTGTTATTATGTTGTTATTAGTTGTGTTCAAAAGGCACTGCAATTGGTGAATTATCTTAGATTTTATGGGGTTTTGAAAAAAACTGAAAACCTTCAGTCTGTGGTGCTTGTACATAGTAAAATCCTTCAGTCTTCAGTGAGTTAACAGAGTAAAGTTTCAAAGGGCTAAAATTAAAATTGCACAACAGTTGTTTACCTAAGGTCCCCAAAGAACAGTGCTCATCAATATTCAGATGCAATCTAAAAGATGCAGGAATAATAAAAAAAAAAGTTTGCCTTACCTTCAATGGTTCAACGACTAGGATGGATACAAAAATGCTGAAGAGAAGTGACAAGATCCACTTCAGAGCTACAGCTGATCCGAAGTTGTAACCATACAGCAGCACCAGGATGATTGAGATCATACACAGCTTGAGACAGGCTGCATACGCAATATAGATACACCACGGCGGCAAGGCACACCCTGACTGTTTTACTGGAGTCAGCTGAGATGTTGTGCTCAGTGACCTCAAGCGACCTGGACAAAACACAAATTGAAGACAATCATTATCATTATCAAAATACCACAGGACCTTGCCATGTCTAACCTCATACAAGAGAAAATCCTGGATATTCTCTGTAACCAACTGATTCCATGTCCTTAGTTTTTACATGAAATTTTACTTACTAGCTAAAACATCTAAAAACCTTGAAATCATTGACTAGTACCCTGGAATTTGTGATTGTAAGATCCTACTTTTAGTAAATACCAAATCATTTTCATTTTTTAAGGTAGCAACCATGATGTTTTCATGGTTATAATGATGAGAAAGAGATGTTATTTGTTATACAGAATCAGCCTTACAAAATGTACATCACTATATTAACATACCATCCTAGCCCAGGCTTAAGCTAAAACTGAATAAACCTATCTTATCATTCTTAAGACAAACCCCTCTCTGATACATCAGAAAGAATTGAAAATACTAAACCAGTCATATGCAGACAAACATCTCAATCATATGAAACAATCTTACTTCTCTGTGGCCATGTTTTTGGGTTTGTTTTTTTTTTTGAAAAAAAATGAGAATAAATTGGCAGAATGATCATATTTTACTTATTTATGCATAAAATACAGACTTTACCAGACAACCTTCCAGTGTTTTACAATCACTGCTTATTCCTGTCATTCTACATGGCTTCATTTTCCCTTGTGTTAAGATGAACACAGAAGAAGTACGTCAATATTATACTGAATACATAAAACATAACATTACCCACAAATAAATAGTACAGAGAGTCAGCATTAGGCCACACCAAACAATGTTCATTTATTGAAGTGGCAACCATGATGTATTCATGAGAAAGACATGTTATTTGTTATAAAGAATTAGCCTTACAAAATGTACAAAAAATTACAATTATTAAATTAAATTCATTCTCTCACCATGGTTATCTGATAATGTGCTCTTGGATTTTGAGGCAGATGAGATAATGCTTGGTCTTGTTCCATCTCGCCAAAGAGAAGAGTTGCCTCTCTTGCTGCCTCCTGCTGAGTCTGTTTTGCGGGAAGTGGCACTTCGAAGAGTGAAGCTTGTGCGAGAATGCCTTCTGTTGAAGAACAATTTTTTCAATAATAAGTGACCATTTTAGGTTGGGGATCTAAATACTTCCTCAGCATCTCTTTCTTTTAATCTCTCACTCATTCATTTATATTTCCATTATGTTTGCTGATTCTCTTTAGTCCTCTCTTAACATGTCAAGAACCTGATCTTGTTCTCTACACATTATAGCAGTTTACCTTATATTAGCTACACAATATTCCAAAACTACTTTCCCAACTATTCAAGTGCAAAATGTGTTATACAATACCATAACAATGTTGGGATCATCACATTATGACCTTAAATCTCATAAGGAGTTGACTGTCAACTTTGTAAGTAGTTTCCTGAAGACAGAGAGAAATTGTGGTTGTACATTTTGTGCATTCCCTTCCTTTAAGGGGGGGTGCGCCTCCTGGGAGTGAAATCGTGAATGCTTGAACTAGGGACTTTTTAAGCTTTAAATTCAGATTCAGCATGGTCAAATTAGAGAAAAAATGTGGATTTTTGTTTTGTTTTGNAATCTCATAAGGAGTTGACTGTCAACTTTGTAAGTAGTTTCCTGAAGACAGAGAGAAATTGTGGTTGTACATTTTGTGCATTCCCTTCCTTTAAATGAAACAGAATTTGAATGCAGTACCTGAACAAACCATAGGAATACTTGGGAAATTCTCACCTGTCCATATTAGGTATGAGTTCCGGCTCCTTCCGAGGGTTGAACGGAGCAGGCTTGGCTGCCGTCATCAGATCTTCCAATCCCTCAGTCACCCAGTCATCATCTGAGTCAAACAGATCCTCTGTGCTTTCTCGTCTCAATCTGGAAAAAGGTTAATTTGAAATGAACTGAGTTTCCTTCCTGACACTGGTAATATACTGCATGAAATTACTTTTTGTTTGTTGATATGATTGATGACACTGATTATCTTTTTTAATTACAAAGACAAAACTGCACAGTCTGAACAATTTGGATCATGAAGATTTACACATATTTACATTAACTCAAAAAAAGCATTAGCATTTTTCATATTTTTACAAATGCAGACTCCCCCATTTAAATCAAACTAAAGTGTGGCTAATTTAAAAAAAAACCAGAAGACCTTGCTAATTCTTGGAAACTAATCATTTTGTCATCTCAACAGAAAGCTTAGCCAAGAACCTATAAATCAATAGGGTTAATTCTTTTGGTTTTTTGGTAATATATAATTTAGCAGTTCACCATGATGCTAAAAACTTAACACCAACTGGTTTCAAGGTTAATTATAGAGACAATTACTCTAGCACATCAATGCCTATGACCATATCTCTCTCCCTTCTGCATATTAAAAGAAAAGCCCAAACTTAATCAGAACTCATTCCCTATTGTTAAAATGAATGAAGTTGATCTTGAGAAGAAGCAAATCTTACTTCATCTGTTTTCTTTTTCTCTTCCTCTCCTCATATTTGGCTATCTCAGCGTCAGCCTCATCCAACTGTTGCTGGAGCTCATCATCACTGTCCTCAATAGACTGTGGACACAAAAAAAAACATTTAATATAAGCACGCTTAAAAGACTCCTTGGAACTGATAGATACAACATCCGCTGAACATTTAGCCACTTTGTTACATCATGTTTTGCATGTTCTTATGTCATCTTATTACTATGAGTTCATTAGCCCAAATGCAGAAATAGTTCATTATATGGGAAATAGGACATATTTGTTGGATACAAATCAGGATACCATTTGATGGACAGTCAAGAGCTGTGGGAAGAACATACATGTGCACTGTATGCTGTGAAGGGTTAAGGTTTAGCTCTCAGAAAGTGAAATTATAATGTATTTTCTGCTCTAAATATAGTGCATACAGTCACATTTATAAACACCAAAGAATTTGCTTTCCTCACTCCTCATATCTTCATAATCCAATAATGATGATGGTTTAACTTTAAAATAATAACACTGAAAAGCAACAAGCATGAACAAAATAATTGAACATAATTACCACACAGCACCCCATAACAAAGCACGCTATAATTCATTCAAATCCTCAACTTTCCTTGAAAGTAAGTGCTGTCACCAAAGTTACACCACCCTTTTTCAACAAAATTGACCATAAGCATTCATGTTTTACTATCCACTGCCAAGTACTGATTTCATAGAAAGCTGGTATAGTAGCATGGACCTCATCAACACTAAAATCACAAAGAAGATCAGACTTAGAGACAATCTGAGGCCACATCCCAAGCCTACAGCTTTAGTAATCCTGCAGTCTACCACACCATCAAGAAGGGACACATACCTTGCTGCCTGAATGAATTGTCCTGAATGAGCGACTGCTTCTCCTGGATGCTGCACTAGTTCCCTCACCAGTAGCACCACTTGTGTTGGCAGCAGCAGCAGCAGCAGCACCACCACCACCACCTCCTTTGACCTGTGCCTTCTCCTGCTTGATCCATGTGGGCATGTTGTCAGGCCAACTTTGCATAATGGTGTCTTTGGTCCACAATTCCTGCACAAAGGTTAGGTCACAATGCTTTGATACTATACAGATGCCAGGTCAGTGAACAGCATAAACAAGTTTTAATAAGTGTGCATTTCAAGTACAACTGGATGAAGAGATCTTTCTTGTGATGATTTTTTGAAAATCCCCACTTAGGATAACACATCTAATAACTGTCCTAGCACTAAGTTTCATGCTTAAATAACAGAACTTTTAATCAAGACACTGCTCATGGAAAAACAGTCAAACATCAACAGATCATGGTCATTTGCTGCCAAGTTTATGGGGGTCAAACAAAGATACTGCCAAATTTAATCTTATGTCACAAAAATACAAACAGGTCAATATCATGATTCATATTCCCTGGACCTATTCAATAACGAAATGAGGTCATCCAAGATCACAGCAGTCTTAAGGTTGGCTTTTTTTTTTAGAGATAAAGGACTGTGAACTGATTTTTAAACAATTCATGAAAGCGGTAACTGATGCATGATGATAGGAAATAAGATGTAATGCTTCAAGTGCAGCTTGCAGTCACTCACCCTTTTGCTTCCAGTGTGGGCTAGTGGAGGTCTTTCTCTTCCAGCAATGCTACTGTCTACACTGCCCTTTCTTTTGCCTCTGTGCATGGGTGCTGTTCTCTTCAATCCCACAGGGGCCTGGAATCAGAGTGTGATCAATGATTAATGAAAACATACTGCAGGTCAAATATTTTCAGAAATGCTATGGGGTAACCTAAGATTCTTCAACAACAGGATCTCTGAGAAATGTGATGGAACTGTAAATCTGCTCTCATCACAGGACATGAATAAGTAGACCAGACCTTTTGTTAAAGGAGGAACTTATCTTTTAAGGTTCAAATAGTGTTTTGCTCTTTATTCAAGAGAGCTTCCATCCATCAAAACAAAACATAAATCATTCACAAGTTTTACATTGTGTAGCATAGTGTACACTTCAATGCATAAATAAGAGCTTTGAATAACCCTGTTAATTACAGAAGACTGTACGTGTGAGACTGCTTCAATACCATTTGAAACTTTACTTATTTTCAATTGAACATCAAATATACATTTATTTTTTCCTGAATAAAGAATCAGATACTAATGGAAAATAAGTCAATCCAAAACAATAACAAGGAAAATGTAATAAAAAAATGAAAGTGAAAAACATTTGCTTACAGCAAAAGAATCTGTTGTGCTCTCCCTATCTATGACAGGTACCCAGTCTCCCAGAGGTGTGACAGTCCTGTAGGAGCCACCATCTCTGGACATGTCACACATGGCATCAATCTCAATGGTTTGGGCAGAGCTGGGACGCAGCACTTCTTGGAACACAGTAGCCTTCAGAGAACAGAGAAGCAATATGATTCTCTAATATCATAGCTACAGATTACTGTCAAGTGACATGACTTGGTCCTTATACCCATACTATTGAGTCACTGCAAATTGCACCCATATCTGTATGAGGCATATGAAGTGAAAGCTAGTTTGTAAGCAAGAGTCCTACGGAGAACATATTTAATTAATTAAGGCTGCTTGGAATTGTGTATACGTTTTGCCTGCGGAAGATGTACTAAACTGCTTCCATTTACACTTTCAGAATAAGGATAGTAGAAAACTGTGAATCCAACTTTCTCATGTACTACTCATTTGTAAACTGCTGTTGATTATCATCTTATCTTGATTTGCTTCGCTTCACCTCTCTCTCTGCTTGATGCAATCTGGCAATTTATGTTTAATGATGTTCTGAAAGGGAAATGCAGCTGACAGCTTTCTCTCACCTTGCATCTGGTCTTCTTGAATACCCATGACAGTCCAAAGTAAATTGGTAGCACCATAATGGTAGAAAGCAAAGCGATGACAATCTCCTCCCATCCAAAAGAATTCCAAGACAAGGGCTTGTTTGCCTCTGACTGATCCTTGAACACGCCAAACCACATGGCATTTACACACATGTACAGGTACACACAGGTGAGGCAGCATGTAGCACGCTGGACACGTGTAAATCGGCTGTGGTCTGGTCGGTTTGACACAGACAGCCAAGCATGGAGATCAGCCAGTAAGCCATGAAACACAGTGCTGAACTTTGAGTAGAATTTTTTCAGCTCTTCCTCATCTGGAATATGAGGGAAAAAAATGCATAACTTGAAATGTGAGGTCTTATGCTGAAACTGAAAATCTGGACATATTTTGATGAATGTGTGCATATGACATGATATTTCCTTCTATTACATTGCTGTCAAAATAAGTATTGTCAGGATGCCCTATGTTATTTGCTGCTCCCCACAGCCGGGAGTGTAGGCTTGCTGGATGGAACAGAACTGTCCTCAACAAGATGTCAACTGGCACAATTAGTGGAGGCTTTTGGCATGGGGATCAAAGCACCTATAGACTGAGTGCTATGATGATGTTTCCGGCAACAAGAAACAAGTACTTGCTGCTCAGCTATGGCAAAGCTGCTCCTCTAAAAGTTGTTAGTAAGGAGAGAAGGAAGAAGGTGCAAGCTTGCAGGACGCTCAAGAAAAACACACAATGAGACAACAACAGGGATGATTGGCAGGAGCACACTTTGCTGAGGCTGAATCATGGAACAAATTACATATGGATTTGTCCAGAGTGCAATGATGTTGTTTCCGTCAACAAGTAAACAAGTTAACAAAAATAGCCGAGAGGTAAAGTACTTGTCTCTTGTTGCGAAAGGCTGTATTTAAATCCTGCTAGTGATAGGTTTCTTCTTGGATATATTATGTGATTTGTAAAGGGATCTTCTTGTTGACAGCCTGACAGGCATTTAGTCCTCATGTCTGACATAACCATAATTGTGTTGAAAGGGACACAAAAACCTAACACAAACCTGCCCCTAAAATTTGCAATTACTATCATAAATGTTTAAATGGATGCCACATTTATTCACACATACATTTGAGTGGCATTTTTTGCTAGTTGTAAGATAAGGAAATCTGTGATTCCTTACCTGAAGCTTTTACAGTTTTCTGAACGACTCCATCCTCCATCTCTAGAGATAGCCAGGAGTTCACCAGGAAAGAATATGTTGTACCCGTCTGCAGATCCCTGACTATGATATGGGACAGAAACCAGGAGGGAGACAATCCTGTGTTGTCATGCCACACTAAAACCTTGCTTATTTCCCCTAAACTGGCATCATGAGCGACAAGAAAAGAGTCTCGACAGTTTCTCTGGAATGCCCCGGGTTTAGTCAGGTGTCTTGCCTCCCCTTTGTTCTGGTCTCCATACAGCTTGATTCCAACATGGGCACTGGTGCCTGATAAACACATCATGAGACATAGATACAATAATATACACTGATATTAAATAATGTGTACTTTGTAAATTTCAAGAGAACACAAAGAGTAGTCGCTGCAGTCAATAAATCAAACACAATTGATTAATTCTTCTATAACATCAAACTAAAGGTACGTAGAAACGAGATACTCCTGACACAATTATAGATCACAATATGTTAACAAAAGTTACTGAATGAAACTCGCTTGCCACTAAAAAGTCTGAGCGGAAAAAAAGCTCTTACCTGCTCCATAGTAACGTCCAGTTACCACAGTTATCTCATATTTGAAAGGCCCGTCCCTGCCACACAATGGAATTCTTGAGATACGTCTTAAGTCCAGTCGATCAAGGTAGCGACAGAGGATGACAATGAAGACATAGAGGACGAAGATGATGGCAATGGCAATGAAGACCACAGGATTTGCTGCCAAATCCAGGTTCTGAAAAAACATTGACACAAAGTAAACATGCTGCAAAGAAAAGTGAGGTAAACATCTCACTACAGGTTGCCCTTAATCCTTGTCACTAAGCATCTGCTCTTGTAGTGACCGTTAATGCTGGTAAATGACAGGCCAAGGTTTTGTATAGGTGGATGACAAAAGAGAAGAGGGTTTTTCTAATTATGAGTTTTCAGGCAGATATTTTGCTAACAGGTAAAGGCACAAAACGCAGTAACTTTACAACGCATAATTAGGCAAAGGAAGGCTCTGAATGATAAATCCAAATTTCAGTCAATGAAACACATTTTAAACATATCCGCAAGAGGGAATTCTCTTCCAGCTCCAAATTTATTGATCACTGACAAACACCTAGAAATTTCAAACAAAGAGGTTCACACACACATTAAATAATCAACACTGTCATACTTAGTTTTATATATATTTCTTAGAGGTTTATGCTTTTCTGACAAAATACACAGTAATTTATATATCATTTGAAGCGTTACACAGCTACAACGAACAGCCTATGACACATCATTTTGTAAAACAAAGTGATAAAGTATTCACACATCACTTCAGCAAGGATGCCACCCACTTTTCATCAAATTCTCTGATATTTCTGCAAGTTTTGCTTAGTAAACATATACTTATTCAAGTAGCAATAGGCACAAGGCCATGATATTTATTTCAAGAGAGAAACTTATATGTGCATTCATATGTAAATAAAATGGAAATACAAAAGCCAGGTTGAGATTTTTGATAGGCAAAAACCATTTTTTTCATGGTTTTCTTTTAAAGTAGTCTCTCAACCTGAGGTAAGCAAGTCTTCTCTCTCTGAAAGACCACATTCTCTGATTTCAGAGAATTCTCAAAGGAGCAGGGTTGGGCAGAACTGAGATCGTATGAATGCAGCTCGTGAACTTCAGTTCACATGAACTTGACCTGAGTTTAATAGTCATTTCAGACAAACTGATTTGGACCTGAACTGTAGCTGCTTAAGGTACTTAACCTGAACTTCATTGCTCTACCTATATTTCAGTTCACATCCCATCCAATCAGAATTGAACTGAAACCAAGGGGACCTGACCTGATCTGAAAATTACTCAATTTTCACAGAACTGAACTAAACTTGATCTTAGGGTCTTTTCCTCTTAGTGAACTGAACTTGATCTGAACTGACATTTTAGGTGAACTTGTCAAACGCTGTTAAGGAGTGGCATCTTTGCCTCAGTAATCAATGTAAGATATTTCCACTTACATCTAAGTCAGAAAAGTCGATATCTGTGATGGACACAATGCCAGTCCCTCCAAATGATGTAAGATGATTGCACTGGCATGAAGTGATGACAGCGGTTGACTCTTCCTGTGCCAAGCAGCCTTCAAGAGCCCAAGATTCACTGGCCGTGTCAAAATACTCGCAGCTTGAAAAGTAGACCCCCACTGACAGCGCAACAGTGTGATATTTGTCGTCGTTTGTAGCCACTACATACAGTCTGTCTGAGGCAGACAAATCACTAAGGAGATAAGAAGGCGAAAGCTTGTGCGTGAGAAATGATAACAATTAGGAAGCTGAAAGGTAAGGCATATGACGAGAAAGAAATACACATAAAAAGGGTAAAATAAAGAAAGACAATGCATATTCGGAGGCTGGTAACTGTCTCTCAGTATGTAAACCACTGTTAACAGTCAGCAGTAAAGGCTATTGTCTGTGAAAGACTTAAAAAATCTCATGTTGATGAAAACAGTATAGCTTAGACCGAGCGATTTATAATGATGTCATAGTTTTGTTAAACCATGTTAATATGTACACAAAGTTTATAAGTAGATAAATCCAGCAATATTACTAAAGCTCATTTCATTCAGTGCACGTATATTGTAAAATGTGTATAGTCCTTTGTGAAATTTCTTACAAAATATATTTAAAGGAATCCATTTCTGAATAATGATGCTGTTATCATTTTTCATATATCAAATCAAAACTATAGCATTAGCCAGTGACACTACATAATACTCACAGCACTTTAATATGTCTACTTAATATGTTGACTTACTTTTTAAAGAAAGTATATAGCCTGTGATCAACATCTTCTGCCATGAGGTCTGAGGTCAAGGTCAAAATCTGACTATACTGGCTGGCACTAGGATTGAAGTTAATCCCGAGATAAGCTGTGACAGTGGTGCCGTTATCATCTATGTCATTTGGCAGAAATTCTATGCGCAACTGAAAAGATAGATAGTTAATTTTTTATAAGATGTTAACTTAACCGACAGAAATTTCTCCACAAATTGCTAATGCATTTGCAAAACACTCTATTGAACATGAAAGATATTAATTACACATGTATGAAGTTTCACACACTTTAAGGAAATTTGCATCTTTCCTAAATGTTTGCATTTTGAAACCTGGCATTTCTGACCAGTTAAGTCCAAAGGACATTCATGTGGAATGTGAGCAATTCAATTCACAAGGCAGAAACCCATGGACTGGCAAGGAGTGATGTAATTGTAGCTATTTGTGAAAATTATTATGTTCTAATGAAAGGATTTCAGGAGATACAGTGAGCCTGAAAACTCACTTGCTTTGGATAGAGAGATGAGAAACTTTCCATAATGCAAACACAGACAAAAAAAGGAGTGTCACATTAAAACAATGGGGAAAAAAAAAACCCTCATATAGACAACAGGCCTGAAGGAAGCCATATATAAATGAAAACCCTGACACAAAAGAAAGACCTCAAGCCTTCTGCCTTACTTGCACATGAACTCCTACACCATCCTGAACATTTGAGCTGACATCTGGAACCTTGAATATCTTTGACTTCTCTGGGGAAATGCGGACTGTCTTGTAATCAACATTTTGCTGGGGATCATAGGCATCACTCCCGTTCAAGAATCCAGTGGTGATGGATGTAGTGGCATTCACATCACTGAGCAACATGTAAATCTGGAGCGTGGACTGGTCATCCAAGTCCACCACCTGGATGTAGGTGCCATTTGTCTCATAGAAGGAGAGTGTCTGAACAGGCATGGAGATTCCAGCAGTGTTGCTGAGACCATAGGTGTAAGGATTCTGTTGGTGGCTGATCATGACTTGAAACACTTCATCTTGTGCTTGCTTGCTCTTGGACAGGATGGTGGAGGGAATGTTGATTTGTGTGGTCTGTGACATGGCTTGTAACACAAGATCACTCACATAAGACCTTGAGGCTCGGATCTGAGAACCAGTGGTAATGAAAAGAGCATATGTTAAAACCTTCATCAGTATCCAGATGTTTAGTAAAAGTCCAAACAACTGCAAACCCCTAAAAGTAAACATGACAATAAATGAAGAAAATCAAGGCACAAAGAAGGTGCAGGTCCTAAGAATGTTTGAAGGAATTCAATACTATGTATATATAAAGGCCCTATTATATATATAAAGATACTGTATATATAAAAATAAAAGTAAAGGTAAAGGTAAAAGTAAAGGTAAAGGTCCTATGTAAAGGATGTAATGGAAAAGGTCCTATGTAAAGGTAAGGTCCTATGTAAAGGTAAGGTCCTATGAACTGCACTAAAAACATAAGGCAGAATCCAAATGTAAAGAGATACTAGAAACTTTTCCCCCTGCAGGTGTCCATATGCTGTCACATTTTGTCTGAATGGGCCTACTTTTTCAGTGATTGCACCCACTGCTTGGCATGTATCTCTCTGCCTTTGTTGTATGCATATCCTCATGATCAGAATAACAGATCAAGTTCAAAACATAAATCCAACATTGAGAAATTTTGAACAAAATAACCTGTCCATATTGGGCATGAAACACAAAAGATGACACTCTGAAAAACCACAATCCCACCTGTAACAATTCTAGAAATTTCATGTTTTACAATGGTTAAACATCATCTGATCACAAACTAGTCAAACAACCCATTCTGCCCCAGCATCTCCAGTCTCATAATTCCAATTAATAATCACACCCATTCTGTACCAGACATCAAATTTTGAAATAAAACATCTTTCAATTTTTAGCCCATTAAAGCCCTGAAATTAACCTCAGGCATAAATATTTAACCTTGATTTACTCATCATTAGGACCCCACTCATCCCTTACAAATCATCCCTTACCTTGACCCCATTTATCTCAAGTTCAAGGCTCTCCTCATCCACTATCATAGTCTGAAGAGTGGATACAAGAATGTGCTCTATCAAAGGAACAGCTGAAGACACAACTGATCTTCTGTGACTCTCATCCAGGCCAATGTTAACAAACTGCATGCCATTGACCACTGCTGTTATCTCTGGTCTCAGTTCTCGAAAATCGGTGCTGAAGTCACCAATGGTCACAGTCCGACCTGATTCCCAGATTCCGTTTGATGCATAGATTCGTGCATTGGCGGCGCTAAGGACGTTCCTAGCAATAGAGAGCAGATTCTCTGTGGGTATATCTTCACGGTCAAGACCATTGCTGACCGACTGTTCCAGCACATCCTCCATGGTCTGAAGGGTATTGGTCATCAGAATCTGACTGTCCTCTGTAAGGTACTCAACAGAATAATCCTAAGGAAGATAGAAACGAAATCACCTGTATGTGACTATGTCTATTTCAGTATGATACTGACACTGCCCGAATATCTCTTTACCTTATGTAATACTATGCATGTCTTATGCCCTGGTCTCTAACAGACCTCATACTTCTAAAATACACTTGAAATGTCTGGTGCCTATCCTCTTTTTAAAGTATAGTGTCATATACCTTGCGGTAAAACAATAAACTCTTTACAAGTTAGCTTATGATATCTGTCAAACCCCAGGATGCATGGATAGTAATAGCAGAAATGCACACACATTTCTGAGCACACACACCCATATTAACATTTTAAAACTGTGGATAGATAAGCAATTACACAATTGAGAATTACCTGGAAATTCAAGGAAAAATGTTCAGATATTAGATAAGCAAAACCTTTTAATGGTTTCTGTGTCCTGACCCATGACTTGCGGCTATGGTTAATGTAATATTCTGAACAAAATTTTCACACCTTAAAGAAATCATTCTTAATCAGAGCACATGCAATCTATTATAATAGATATTTATGGGAAACTGCATTCTTAGATGAATTTTTGCTTGCCTGTCATTGTTTTCTTATCTGCTAATACTTAGTGAATTGATTAATATGACTTTTAATCTGTGGAAAGTGACAGATGATATGAATCTGTTTCATATATTACTGTGAAAGTGATGAACCATGACATGCAGAGAAACCTTGAGGCAAGCCTATGAAATTTTTACGTACCGTTAGCAGTCTTAAAGCATATGCCATTTGCTGAACATCTTCCAGCGTTGCTAGGGGCACAGACGTTGAGAGACAAATAGTGACAGCGTCCCTAATGGCGGCACGACTTTGTTCTGGCAGTGTCCCTTGGCCTGCTGTCTGCGACTCTTGTTCCTTCTGGGATTCTGTGTTTAACTGTTGCCCAAGGGCAATGGCATACTGCAACAGTGATGTTGGAGATGCCTGCTTGATTAGACCTGAGATCACAGTGTCTGTCAGATTCATCAAGTAGTCTGTCTTGGTAACACTGGCAGCCAAGGTTGCTGCTTGGAACTGTATAACACTATGAAGAGATTGATGTAAGAAAGATGTGATATATTTGAGAATGTAAATGACAAAACAGATATATATAGCCTGGACAAACAAAATGTTTTTCAGCTGTATTTTTGTGCTTGGCCTAGCCTTCAAAAGCCTCTTGTAGAAAAGTAGCATGGAACAGCCCGGTCAAATGGCTGTGGCGTTTGACTTAAAATTTAAAGGTCGTGGGTTTAAATTCCTGACCACAGTCTGATGTAAATGCTTGAGAAAGCATTTCATCCACATTCTACTCAGTCCACCCAACAGTACAATGGGTTCCTGCCTATAAGCAGTGAAAGATATTGTTAGAACGCTAGCAATCAGTGCCTCCAAATGGCAGCAGCACTGCATACTCTCCAGGGAGTTGACAAAGTTGTAAAGTGATCAGGCCAGCTGGGGAAATAATAATGGGAAGTCACATGAACGGGCTTAGCCTGAATACAAGACTTAAAAACCGCATTACTGTTGTTATTATTAAGACACATGGGGGATTTACAGAATAACCAACCTTTGGCCACCAGCAGCTGTTGCTCCAAACTCATCAGACACCATGACCCTGAGGACAACAGACTCCCCTGTGGATGAACCCAGGTAGACCGTCTGCCTTTCATCAGTGCCAGTGTAGAGTGGGTATGTTTGATTCTGGTTGGAGAGAGGGTCTTGGGTGTCCACGTAGATCTTGTATGAGATGAGGCTTTGAGGATCATCCACATCAAACCATCCTTGGCAGGTTACAGTGATCTGTGGTAAATATTTGGTTTCTTGATAAATGTGACCAGTCGGAAAGTGTGTCAGGGTCATGGCTGACCACTAGGCCCACATGTGAGAGCTAGGCAACATATTTAGGCACTGGGTATTTAAGGATTAAATTGCTGTGAAATAGGAGTCCCTATGGGGTAGTGATAGCACATTCTGACTTGTAAGCTGAGAGACCCTGGGTTCACTTTCCCTGGTGGGGACATGAAATTTTCTAGTGTAGGTTTTTTTCAACCCTTCGTCTCAAAATTGATCTTTCTCAGTAATTTGGTAAAATACCTGGTAACAGAGAATGTGTAATATCATTAAAAAAAGTTATAAGTCTGGACTCAAATTTCTCTCCTTTATGACATGATTAGGAAGACAAGAATATGCTTTTTCACTCAGTTACCTAAAATATATCCTAAATTCAGAGTGGGATTGTCACATAATGTAAAGCTGTTTAAATTCAGACAGTATAAAGACCGATGCTTTCAATCCTATGCACTTTCCTAGTCATAGAGCAAAACAAAATGCTGTTTCATAGGTTGTATGGTCAGAAATTCTATAATACAAATTCATGCATATGATTTTGATGGGGCACCGGGTGGACTGAATATCTTGGGTACATGGAGATCCAGTGATAGACAGTTATTAGTTATATCTGTCCCTGCAGAAAATTGCATTTCAAACTCCCAAACTTTGCACCAAGAACTGAAAAGCTGCATGCAAAAAGTACCAAAATTTGCAGTATTCCTAAAATTTGCATTATAACATGTGAAATTTGCAGGCTTAAGATAATGTCAAACAAATAAATTTTATTAAAAATATACACTAAACCGTTAAAATAACAAATGGAAAATCAAAGATTCAGTCTAGAATTTATAAGACACTTCAAAGGATTATCTTTGTCTGCAAAATAATGATGGACTTAATAAGAAATGTCCTGATATTTGTAATGTCAAGGTCAGTAACAGTTTGTCATTGAAGCCTACCACTGGTATTGTCCTATGTGCCATGTGTGTGAAAGTGTCACCTTGTCGCCGGTCCTGAGTATCCACACTCTCGCTCACTTTCTATCTCTCATTGCCCCCCTGACATATACACACAACATTTACAGCATGTTCCAGCCAAGGACTAAAACTCACCTGATCTTCCAAAGGTACTATCACAGTTGGGCTGAAGGAACAGTGTCCATCACGGGGTGGCATGTTAGCAGGAAGGAGTAGCGATGCAGTTCCAGTGCTAGAGCTGACATTGGCACACCTCACATACACAATAAATGTGTAGTCCAAGCCATCCTCGAGAGCACCCCATTTGTACAGGACTAAGTTTGCACTGTTCATGCCTGTTGATGTCTGAGTGCTGGCTGGAATGACTTCTGTCTTTCCCACATGAATCTGAAAAACAAAACAAAAATATAAAAGGCATTAACTACAAGATATGGCAGGGTAAATTTGGCATTGGTGTGAAATAAGATACCTGATTCCATTTAACTGCAGCCTGGATCATCATATCTTCCATTTAATGACAACATTTTGCATAATAAAATCCTATACAGTATTTCTATATAAAAGTCACAAGATAATCGTAACTCCTTTTAATTGTAACTTTTCCCGTGCTCCTAGGAGTTGCAATTAGGCAGAGTCGACTGTACTTATAATAAAACACTCAATTATATTTGCTCACCTTCCATGAAAATGTTGGCTCACACTGGCAGTTTTCACAGGAAGCAGATAGAGCCACATGCTGGCTTGCACTCACTCGATAGTAACCTAGGGTAGCACAGGACTCACATACTATGCTGGCAATTGGTACGAAGTCTTGAATAAGCAACACTTCAATCTGAAAGGAAAGTAAAATTAACATCAGTTGAGATGGAGATAGACAGTGTACAGCAGAGTTTTCTTGTGTAAGTATTTGCCATGTCCCTGTTGTGTGCTGTCCTGTCAAGACTGTATTGCACTGTGGGTTCAAAAAGCACAAGTATGATCATGAGTTAACATGGGGCTCCCTTGAGTTAAAGTTAAAATTCTGAAGAAGTGGTCTTCAGCTGAACATTTTGATGTTGACAACTGATAATACACAATTTCTGTTACACACACAACAGCCCGGCACTGCACATTCAAATAATAATTAAAAATGGAGGCAATCTGAGTGCATTCAGTTCTACTGATCATATAGTGAATCTACCTGACCTAGCACTAAAAAACAGTGAAATCGGGGAGCATAACTGAAAAAAAAGCTATGAAAAAAACATATGATGATGTGTAGTGTTGTCATAGGCTTTAGTGCACAAAAATTTGCTTATTATGTGATTCGACTGATACCCAAACCCAATCCAAAATGGATGAGAACTGACAATCAAAGCTGCCTGTAAAATTCTTCTTTTCTTTCTTTCTAAATTAGACTTGGCTGTCCTAATTCGAGCACACTTGTAGAACAACATAGGCCTAACAGATACTGTAATGACTGAAAAGGTTAACTCCAACTACTCCATTTGTCTGACTGTCTGTCCATTTGTCCGCTAATGTGTCCATTGGTAGCTATCTATCCATGTTTTGTAATGATTGTTACAATGGAAAATAAAGACTGGAATCTATAACATGAAGTATTTTAAACCTGCGTTAAATTTAAACAAAATATTTTAAGCAACTCACTGTATCAATACCATGGAAAGTAAAATACTTTATGATGAAACAATATGATAAACAAGAATTTGAACAAAGGGCTTAAACTATATATTTTCTGATAATGGATAACTGCAACAAATCTAAAATGTGACTTACAGTCTGTTTCGCTGTGTTGGAATCCCTTCCAGTGGTATCCACCTGTAGACTGATCTCATATGTGCCTTCGTTAAAACCTTGGTAGCAGTATCTACCTTGAGTACTGGATGAGAAACAACCTCCAGTGGCTGTCCTCTGTAAATAAAAATGATCAATACTATTAACAAACCATTCATCATCTGTTCAAACCCACGCAAACTTTCTTTTTAACCAACTTGGATTATGACTAATGGTTTGGGTTGAATTTAATCATTGCTCTTGCAATAGCCCACTTCATCTGGATGAAACAAAGTTTTTGATAGCCATGCCAAGAAATTAAAAAGATCAATCAACTAATTAAAATCACCTTCACTGAATTTATGAAAAAACACACAAATTTGTCTTGCCGCCTGTCAAAATGAGACATATTTCACTTGACTAGGAACTGAAATATCAGTTACTGAAGGTTACTGGCACCTGTTGTTTTTTCTTTTTTGGCTTTATAAATGAAATGTGCTATTCTACAATATTCTATTGTGATTTCATAATTTTTCTCCCATGGAGGTTAAAATATTTCTTTTGCCTGATCTTTTAAGTGGAAGAAATAAGGGTGGTCAACACCCAAAATTTTTCACAAATCTCTTTTAAAAAGAATCACCTCTCCTTCTGCTTTGGTGTCAATATTTCATAAGGCTGTATTTGACCTCATGCTAATATACAGACCTAACACACTTCACACTATTTTAAGTCTCAAATTGTAAGTGTAACTTTAAAACTGGATGCTTTATCCACATCACAGGTCTCTTTGCATATTACTACATCCAGACATTGGCTGTCAGGGCCCTCAAAAGGGGGAATTTTATATATCAGCGAATTAATACGACTGCACATAATGAGAATTGTACCAAATTTCATTGATAACTGAAGTTTTACAAAACATTACATGCAAGTACAAAGTTGATGCACTAAACTATGAAATATCTCAGCCTTTCAGAAGTTCTTGTAAGTGTGCATAAAGAAAACATTTTACTGGCTTAATGATATGATAGGCGTTTAAAATTTATAGATTTGAAATCTATAGACACATATTATGAATGAAGGCATATTTTCAAACCCACCTCCTTACACTCCCATTGGTACTGCAAAGATGATCCACTGGGTATGGAGTAGTCTGGATCATAAGACAGAGTTCCATCCATACAAATTTCTGATCCCAGAGCCACAGTTCTGTAAAGTGCAAGTAGGTTTTGAATGTTAATCTCTTAGTGTTCTCAACACCAGTTTCTTACTTTTGGTGCAAATACTGGTTGCGCAACATCCACAACTCTACAAATATTCCTATGGAGGGATTAAGAGAAACTGCCCACAAAGATGATGAACAGTGTACCGTTTCTTTCATGCTGGTCATAATGCAGACAATCTGATCTGGATTAAATTTGAGACCGAAGAAGTTACACAGAAAAATATATATGTTATTATGCATGTTATTATCGTAAGTATATGTGTGAATAACATAAATAACACTGTATAGCAGTACTGTAATGTCAACTGGTAACCATATAGAACACGTGAATAGATTGACATGGTCAGTGCATCTGGAGAACAGATCTGGACTGACCAACAAGAGTGGTGCCCAGGACAGAGAGAGAATCTGAACATTCTCTGCTAGTTTTACATAGCTTTTTGCATTCTTGTGTACCTACCCAGTTTTGCCTTTGTTTATTTGTTTATCTATGACATGACACACAGACAGAGCCTGACAGAATGATGAAAACAAAGTGAATAGTACTTAAGTACTTCTATGGGATTTGAGCTAAGAAAAAAAGTATGCAGCAAAACTCTACTGAATAAAAGCTGTTTTTGTCTCTGTGGAAAAGAGTATCTTAAAGAATCTATTGTTCCTCTGAAGCCTATATGGGTTATCCACTCCTTCACCTTCATCTTCTTGGACAGAAATCATATGTCTGCTGTACAAAAGCAGTAAGATCATTTTGAACCATTACCTAAATTTTGCACAGCTGATACACACAAAAGCTCTGATGCAAGTGGGCTTCCGACTGGTCAGTGCGACGTCATAAAGACTTTGTGTTTACTCATTAAAAATATCAACTGCTCGATTGTATACATGCATCAGTAACCACCATTCAAAGACTTGAATATTTTGTAATGAGCCCAAACCTTCTGCTTCCTCCCTTGATGACAGCATTTAGTGGTGAAGCTGTGACATTCACAGTGAAATAGGCGGACTCTGATACACTTGTGTAGTGGTAGCCTGTTGTGAAGTGGACACAGTAAGTCCCAACATTCAGGACACGGGGCCTGATGACTATGGATGGACTTGAGATTGTGGTACCTCCGATATCAACCTGGAAATAAGTCCAGTGAGAGGACTAATTATATTCTAGTTCACTGGTTAATATCTTTCATACAAGCAATGCCACAAACACATGCAGACTCTGAAGGCACAGAAATCCAGTGTTTTATATAGGAAAACAATGCAGAAATATTTGGATATAACATATTTATTCTTGTCCTCATACCTATGAAAACACATTATAATTATATTTAACAGTTCTCTGCAAGACCTAGCCAAGAAATTCAAGCATTTCTGAGGACTGGTGCTTACAACTGCACCTTCCAATCGTTACTGGAAGACAAGACCTACCAACAAATGGCTGTGGCCACTGCATTGACTCAGCTGGCTTTGTTTTTATATTATATCAAATACTAGATGTAGTTATATCACTTCTTTACCGTATTGTTCACAAGGAAAGTAAACTAACAATTTGGAAAGGGCCTATGCCTTATGGAAAGTTTTACTAGTGAATTTCTGAAAAATAACACTTCTGGATGGGAAATTAATTTAAATTAGTGAAATGTACCATCATGACTTGCCCCTGCTTTCAAACCACAAGTGGGCCTTTAATCAATTCAAAGAAAGTCCCTTATTATGACATCTCAACACACTGTATTCCCTATATTCACTGTCATTCACATTAATGACAAAGATGCTGAATTTCTCTAAGCTCATCCTTGCTGCAAACAAATTAATATGTTCTAAGAATTCATAACCTACACAGAATAAGACCATAGTTTGTTTTTGATGACAATAAAAACACTTTGAAACTTTTTCCAAAATATTTTTACTTAATAATCCTTGTTCTTGGTAAAACCAAACTCATAACAGTCTAAAAGTGCAAAGGAGGGGTAAAGCAGACCTTTTGATAACAACTGTACATTTGCATTAACACTGAGAGCAACTGAACTGAAAACCATCATCTCAGTTAAAGAATGTAATCTTTCAAACACGAACAATTATTTGATTAAAGAATTACTGAAGTTTCTCTTACTTAGCCTACAACAGAACACAATGACTTCTCTCTGTAAAACTTAAAAGGCTTTAGATCTTCAAAAAATAAAAAAAAACTTGTCTCTCTTCATACTCCATTCCCAAAGCTTACCTCTAGAGCATCATCCAGGTCTACTGAACAGTCAGGTGCCACATACACTTTCCAAGTGTGAACTGCAATGTAGGTTGTACACCCTTTGGCATCTACAGCAACCTCCAGCTCCAGAGCATATGACCGCTGCACAGTGCGACTAGAGGAACCAACGATGCTGACATCTGGGAGTTTACACAGGAAGAGGTTTACTGTGAAGTCCAGGCTTGCCTGTGCGTGGCTGACGCCATTAGAAACTTCAAGGGTAAGAGTGTGTAGTCCTGTGGTGGACAGGGATGTGGTGAAGGAGTTAGACGTTGTGTTGTAAGCACCCTTATTTGTTATGGTCCATATGAAAGAAGCAAACTGCAAGTTGCCTCCACTGGCGGTAAAGGTAATATCTTGGTTTTGAAAAATGTAGTCAGGTCTTGGGTTAGAAACCTCAAGGGTGACCTGACCGATTGGAAGATGTGCTTCGAGCTGGCAGCTGGTTATCTTCATATCAACATCATTGCGTGCACTGAGAAATATGTTGTATGCACCCTCTGAAGGGAAAGTGATGCTGATGTTCTGGGTAGCGTAAGTTGTATTTTGGTTATTGATTTCCACATTCCAGGCAAAACTTACATTAGTGCCTGAATCTATGATGGACTCAATTGAAGTTGGGAGAGCTGTCTCTCTGATCAAATTACAGTCCACAATCTGAAGATTGACAATGGGATCGAGCACTCGAACTGTGTCTTCTCTGCTCAGGCTAGTCACATTGTTCTCCACAGTAAGAGACACCTTATACACTCCCACTGCCAGGAACTGCTTAGTGATGGTGGAGGTTCTTTCTATTGCTCCATCTATCTGCCATGTGTACTGGACATCTGTGGCACCAGGATTCACATCCCCTGTGAAGGTCACGCTTGTGCCTGTGACCACCACAGAATCTTGGAATGTGACCTTGAGCTCAGTTATCCGACCTTGGATAATCAGGGTGAGTGTATCCTTGCCAGAACTTAATGCATTTGTCACTTCCAGCTGGACTTCATATGTCCCAGTTTTGTTGAAGGGATATGATATGGTTGCCAAATCAGATTCAAATCTACCCCCACTTGGTGAATGTGTAATGATCCAAGCATACACTAACTGGCTTCCTGTTGTATTTGGAGATAAGAGGTCAAGAACAGTTCCTTGGCTCAGATAGGGTAAGTTCACACTTTGCTGTATCTCAATGGCCACGCCAGACACCCTTCCATATACAGACACAGGCAAGGAGGTTGCATCAGTGCCCAGATCATTAGATATGGTGACTTCAAGTGTATAGTTTCCGGCTGATGTGAATGTGATGGTAATAGAATCATTAGTGCTAGGCCAAACTTCTCCATTTAGAGTCCATTGGTAGGTCTTGTCAGTACCAGTGACTGAGGAAGCTTGGAAGGATACAGTATCATTCACAAAGATTGACACTGGGGTCCCAATGCTACTGTCAATCATTGCAAAAACAATTCTCTCTTGGGCCTCCACTATTATTGAAACCTCCTTGGTGCTGATTTCATTGCTAGCTTTGAGAGTGACATTATATGTTTCTGTGGATTTAAAGGTGTACTTCAAAGTTGCACCTGTGATGGTAGTGGATGACTGGCTGACAGACTGCACCTTCCATTCATAACTGACCAAAAAATCTGTGTTCACCACGGGAATGAATGTGTATTCAGTACCTGTGGCAGCAATAAGATTCTCTGATCCTGATATTGACGTAAGGTTATGATCCATGGATAAATCCGTGATTTCATCTAAGACAGATATTTGACTAGATTTTGTTTCAGATGACACAGCATTTGACATGATGGTGGTACACTGGTGATATCCTGCGGATGTGAAGGTCTGTGTCACTGATGCAGTATTGGCACTGGGCAGTGAGACAGAGTCACAACTCCACTGAAAGGTAATGTTTGTTCCAGAAGAGTAGAATGCAAGAAACGTCACATTTGAGTTAACCTGTACTGTGATAGCACTTGCTGTTACATTAGCCCCTGCCACTTCATCTTGTGCTATGATGTTCAACACAGCAGAATCATTGCTTACTGCATTCTCACACTGTAGGATAACCTCATATGTCCCAGCTGCCTGAAATACGTGCTGCACTGAACCACCTGTTAATGGCCTGCTAGAATCATTGAAGTTCCATGTGTAGCTCTCATTAGTTCCATACTTTATAGATGCTGCCAATGTAGTGTTCCCCTGGGTTTTGGTGAAGAAACCTGATGAACACGTGACACAGCGGATGGTTAGTCCTTTGATGACGTCTACAGCAACTAGTTCCACAGTTTCTGTCTCAGAGTTAAGGTCGTTCCTCACTCTGACAGTGATGCGATAGGTTTTGGCCTCTGTCACTGTGAGGTTCAGCACATCATACAAACTAACATCTTTGTCACCATCCACAGTCCATACATAGGTGAGATTAGAGCCTGAATTCACTGAAGCTGTGATGCCAACAAGTTCTGTTGCACCTGGCTGGTGAAGAGCTACTGGTGTATTGTAAGAAACGCGCAATCCCGAAATCTCCTCCTCTACACAGATTTCTTTGTCACAAGTATCAGATCTTGAGTTTGATATGTTCTTTACTAACAGAGTAATTGTGTAGAGACCAATATATTCATAAGATGTTAGTGCCTTGTCCATTCCTACACCCTCCAGTGTATGACCATTCCCAAATGTCCATGTATAACTAAGGGTATGAGGAGATTCTGCAGCCACTTCAGCACTAATCTCTACAGATGAGTTCAAAGCTACGCATGACCTAGCTGTAATTTTTATGATTTGCAAGAGGTTTTCATCATAGGCATACAGTGTCAGGCGGGAAGTTTTCTTGCTGACAGCATTCTCACCTGTGACCACAGCTTCGAATACATCAGCTCTCGGGTACTGGTGAGTGAAGACCGGACTGGACTGTACAGAGGATGAGTTGCCATCCCCAAAGTCTATAGAATACAGGACATCAGTGCCCACATCCACCGAAGCATTGAAGGTAACTTGCTCACTGACATGCTTAGGTCCATCATAGGCAAGTGTCAGGCCATGTATGGTATCTTCAGACTCCATGCTCAATATGCTGGTCTTCCTGTTGTTGGGTGCATAGTCAGAGATTACTGTAACATTTATTGTGAAGATGCCTGACTCATTGTACTGATGCTCCATCTCTTGCACAGGACTTGCATCATAAATCGTTGCTGAGTTGCCATCACCCCATGTGATGTCAAAATTCAAAGGGCCATAATAAAGGCTGTCTGACAGAGTTGTGTTATCCACCTTTATTGTAAGGCTAAAGGTTTCCTTTGTTGCTACTAAGCTGGATGATGTATCCACAACAACGCTGTCTATATTTTTGTATACTTCAACCACCATAAATGTAGATACCCTGTCACCAAATGCATCTTCTAATACAAGTGTGACTGTGACATTACCAGTGGTATGGAATGTATAAGACGGCAAGGTTGGATTCACAACATGATCCTTTACACGATCAAACCTGAAATTTTGGCTCTCATTGTTAATTGACCATGTGGCTTCAATTGATGCTCCATCCGTTATAGGTGCTGTTGCCGAGATGGTGACAGTGTCATCAACTGCAACTTTGTTCAGGATATTTACAAATGACACGTTGACAAAGTTAGCTCTTTTGGCAGCATACACTGTCAGGCTAGCAGTCCTCCATGATAATGGGTTGGAGACATTCACAGACAAAGTGTAGGTGCCAGAGCTCGAAAAAGTTTGTGGAAGCACAGTATAATTTGTAGGTGCTGGTGTTACTGGAGAACTGTCTCGATAGTATGTTGCTGTGCCTATATCACCATCTTTGACATTCAAGTAGAACTCTTGTGTAACTCCTACTTCAACTGTGACCATGCAGGCTGAGCGGTTCACACAATCATTGTGGTAGAACTCTATGTCTTTCAGTAAGGCATAGGCACTGACAGTGAGCTCCAAACTCTGAGAACTGATACTGTTGGTAACATTGACAGTAATGCTGGTAGGGGAAAATCCTGATGCAAATGTGTGGGATAGAACAGAATAAGGAGATGTCAGAAAACTGCTCTCATACTGGCAGGTGTCTGGTGTAGAGGTCAAGGATGCTGGGCAGCTTGGTGCCAAGGAGCTTTTCACAGCATTGCCACCATTGAGGAACCAGGACACTGTTGGATCTCCTCCCTTAAGAATTTTGATGGTCAAGTCCACGGCTGTATCAGCTTCCACATTGACACTCAAACCTGAGAGTGGATCTGTGTTGGCTTCAGGGTAAACCCAGACCAATCCTTCAATTTCATCCAGGGCAGTTATAGAGCATGTCTGAGAACTGGCTGAGCCTGTCTCCATGGTGAATGTATATGTTCCTGCTTCAGTAATGTAGCCCAAAGAATATGGCATGGAAGTGACCATTTCTGAAGCATACAGGACACTGATTTTACACAGAACATCTTGGGTAAGCTGGTAATATGAATGATCAATCTTAATATTATCCTTGGAATTCATCCAGTATCCGGCACTGCCTGACAACACTGGATGCCTCCATCTGGATACAGAAGATGCTTCACAAACCACAATGTCAACACTTTCTGTCTGAAATCCAATAACATCTCCCTCTTGTACCATTATACTTGTAGGTGGCTCAAAATGCACTAATGTAGTATCAGCCGGAACTTGCACAGTTGTGGCATGCACGAGCTCAAAGCCAGCAGTATCTGAGTTGACAACAAGATTTCCACAATCAATACTGCCCACTGGCGTCACAGCTGCACAAGTGCAGGGCTGGGAAAGGGGCTGGCAGGCTTGGGTGAGAAGGCAGAAGAACTGTCCATCGGAACATGCACTGGAGATACATGTCTGAGTTGAAGAACTGGAACAGGTGAACAAAGGACTGCTGCTGCCACAACCTGAATAATACAGAAAATAAAGTTGTGAAGATAAATGCTGATGTAGAATATGTGAAAAGGATTTTGAAATGTGACCTTCTTGTTAAAAAGTAACTGATCCTGTGACTTACATCTACCTTAAAAACAGGCCATTTGAAAGTATGTGATGAATCACGGCTGTAAGGTAAGTATTTACAAAGTTACGAAAATATAAAAAAATAAGAAAATATGACTTTCATTTACCCTGTAGGGAAACTGGTCTACAATGTCATACAGTGTTCCACATTTCTTTCATAATAAAAACACACAGAGTACATCGTACATGTAAATACATAACATTACAAATCACAAGTATCACAAACTACTGCCCTTGCTCTAAAGCACCCTGAGTATGAAAGATGTCATACAAAAGAACATCTGTGAGCACATCTCACAAATTAGATCCTGTGACCAACAGATAAATCATCTGATGTTCTTGCCCATTCCCATTGCAAATCTGGGTACTCCATACCTTTCCATTTTCTATCTGCCTCAGCATGAAAAACAGAAGCACAGTCCTAATTTTGAAATGTTGAGAAAGACAAAATACTATATAGTCACATTACAGAACAGAGTCATTCTTAACTCAATAATCTAATGCACAAAGCGGTATAGCAGCTTTCCTATGGTAAAGTAACCTGTGAAATCTGCAAAACAAAGTAGCAAGATCAAAATAAATTTGGCTCACCAGGCCTGACTAGGTTACCACTGCTGCATCTAGGTCGCCATATCTGCACTGCCAGTTTAGCTTCAGTTTGCAGATTCTCTGTGTGGATGTTCCATCTCACAATGTGACCAGAATTTGAGAACCACGAACCTCGATGAGAGAAACACACTTTACAATATAATGCCCAGTGGTCCTCGGCATCATATTTTAATTCAAGTATGATTAATTAAGAAACCTAAAGGATTTGATAAGCCTAAATCCAGATCAGTCTCAGTGAGGTATATACAGCACTTTCCTTTAAGTCACATGATTAGGGTAATACATCACTGCATCATTTTGCACTCTGGCATACAATCTGCCACGTCAGATTCAAAGACAGCTGCACCAGAGCTGCTAACTAAGGCATGTCCGTGCAGTCTGATCTAAAATCCCATTTTTTTTACGTCTGCACTGAATATGCTCTGATGTGCAGCTCTGCTGCAGCCTTCTTTGATTTGCCATGGAACACTGCTTGTCTAAGAGCAAATTATACATTAGTTAAGGTGCTGTAGCACATTTGTCAAGTGACCATGGAGAGGCACTGCATAGACCTCACTCCTTTCATCTGAATAAATGTGTGGAGGAAAGCAAAAGAAAAAAAAATATACAAGAATTTAAGAATATTCCATAGAGAAAAAATGTATGTGGTATCTATTTCCTTGATCAGTTATGACCTAATATGAGACCAAGTATATGAATATACTGGAGCATCAGCCTTACAAAAACCACCTAAAACATTCTAAAGTCTTTTGTATTAGCATGAATCCATTTTGTCAGTGTCAAATAAGCTTTGGTAAAGACTATCTGAAGGTATAAATTCACCCTATATTAATATTAAAATCTTACACTGATCCTACAGACCATTTTGAATGTAAAAATGTGAATATCTGGGCTATAGTGATCCCTCCAGTACACTGTCAACTCTCACCTGGCAACAGAGTAAAACTAGAAGAAGCCACTGACTGGGGTGCTGCTATCTCTGTCACTGCCACTGAACTGCCTCCTGACACTGGCACATATCCCGCCACTAGGTGTGTTACACTCACTTCATCTGGAAAAACACAGCATACATATCAAACGGATAACTTAAAAACTACCAAACGATATCTGCCTGCAATAAATGGAACGGTTTTAGCTCTGCAAACTAGAACCTTTGCAACATTTAACATACAAATGAGCACTGCTCATATTTGACAAGCATAAACTGAGATCTAAAAAATGCAAGACACATTTTCCTAATTCCAGGCCACCCAAATTTCTCAATAAATTTTTATAGTGCTAATCCTGTTATGTAATAATTTCTAGTGTCAGCCAGTCAAGTACCGCTATGCAGTTACACGACACAGTAACTGCTGCAGCCATTAAGAGAGGAGCAGCAAGGGCAGGAACATCTGTTTACACTGAAACTAGAATGGAACATCACAGGCATCTAACAGGCTACATATGATGGTTTCCTGACAGAACTAAATATCTCTGTGATAGCCCATGGGATACTTCATACATTATGTGAGACAAAATGCGAAAGTACCCATAGCCAACACAACAGGGCCACTCTGAAACATACCATAAAGAAAACTAGCCTAAAAACACATGAATGTTAGCTACACACTACACTGGTTGATGCCAAAAAGTTGTAGAAAACTTACCACCAACAAAGTATTCACAGACATAATTGTTCATACTGTCACAAGCTTCAGGCTGCCAATGGCCAGAACTGTTGACTGACACACAAGGCTCCACCCCTGCTCCTCCGATCCAGTTTGAGTAGCCAGTCAGAGCTTGCCCATCCTGCCACGTGTAATGACCTTGCAATGTGGTAGCTCTAAGGCCTATCCAGGTGTCACTGAGAATACATAGACAAAAATTATATGTTGACTTTGTTCTCTTAATGTACATTCAATGAAACAAAATCCTAGCAAACCTTTTTATTCTGGTTAAGTGTACCAAGTGAGTATAAGATAATAAACATTAAGATTTCTGTTCATGTGAAAAGCATGTACAAACATTTTTTTCACACTTGTGTTAGCTTAATTTGCATAGGTCATGTCATCTGTCCTTTCATATGTGATGGTACTATACTCCAGTGAGTTTTTGCGATATTTAGGAATCAAAACTGCACAGTGGTTTGTACCTTGATTTTTGTATCTTGATTAATTGTTAAACAGATCAGGGCTCTGTAGTTCTAAGAAAGCATTTCAATTTCCACTAATATCACAGAACTGTGAACACTGACTATCAAGGCTCTGTCTCTCACCTATCAATATTACCTAAGCTCATAATGCATGGCTCAGAATGTATCTCCTAATTTCTACAAAGCCATGGCACAAATCAACATTTTGTCACTGTACTATGAAATTGGCTTAAGGCATCTGTCACACTTCTGAGAGAATGCTGGAAAAACATGTGTATGGCAAAGAAAAAAAAAGTCTGTTTGCAATTTCAGCTTGAATGTATTGGTGCATTTTTGTATTCTTAATGCAACCACCTCATGGACCTTGATCTCATAAGCAGCATGGTACATTATTAAAAATGGTCTTTGTCTGACTTAGGCTATTCTCACTGCACAGTGACAGTTCACTAGTTTTCACCAAATGATCATCACAACACCATCATCACAGTGGTACAAATCTCTCTCCTTCTCTTACATTATGATTTACCGGGGTCACAGTTTAAAGAGAAATGACTGATAAAGAGAAAAGTAAAACTGAATACACTCTATATTTATTCTGACATTTTGTATTCTTACCTTGAAATCAGACCCGTTAAGAATGAGTTTTCTGCAGAGTCAGAGATTGATGCTAACTTGCCATTTGTGTATGTTGATTGACAAGCATTCTGTGCCTGGTCCCAAGTGGCTGACTGAGTGACCACAACATAACATTTTTGACCCCCAGAATACTGACTACCTTGGCATGACACTGGGTCTGAAACATGAAATGTGGAAACACTCCATAGACATTTGACCAACAAAATGCCACAACATATAACAGAAGCTGAGGCTGCTAGTAAACGCAGGTGAATTTCAAAACCAGAAAGACAAGGCTTTTTATTACTTGAAATTTGAGTACATGATGAAATTACTGTAGTTCTTATGTAAACAAAACAACCAAAATAACCAAAAAGTCCTGCAATGAAACTTTGTGAAAAATAAACACTACAATAGATTCCTTATTCATTTATTTACTTTACTTTGCATTTAGAACTTGTTATCATACATATGAGAAACACAGACTATCACTGCTGTCGAACATTGTCAAAGATTGTTATCTAAAGCCTCAACGCTGCGTAGCTGCTTCTTTCATGCTAGTAATGACTGGAATAACTGGATAGGCCAAGAAACTTGCAGAGCTTATTAGCTCTGCATCCTGATCAGAACTCTGAGAGATGGAAGAGAATTAATAATTTTCCGGGATAATTCTAGGATGCACCTGTAATTTAGCAGAAAATAGATCATATATACTAAATTAGATTACAGCCATGTTTAGGCATCTTTATCTTTAGCTTAACCGTTTCCATCTTTCTATCTGGGTCATTTTTTTTCACAGCTTTAAAAGTTTCTGGAATAACCAACCATATGCATCAATGATTAATTTTTTATTCATCCTTTAAAACTGTGATTCTGGCATATCCAGTCTCTTTTCCATAAAATGGCAGTCCTGGCCTATTTAGATTGCTCTTCAACTCAGGCTCTTCTTACCTTTTTCACAAACATAAGGCAGCTGATCACTGCAGTCCACCCCAGTAAGACCGGTATTTCCCAAAGCTACACAATCTCCAGCTGTAGCATCCACCAGTGTCTCCCTGAATACAAAAGCCTTTTCCAGTGTGTACTTCCATGTGTATGTGTTCATGGAGACAAACCACTGAGCACCAGTATAGTAAGAGAAGCCTGATGGGATATAGTGTAAGAGTAGGCACTGTACTCATTTGAACACACAGCCAGGTGGAGACTGAATCATACTGACAGGGATGCCACTCATGATTTAAGAAATTCTCTGAACTTTTTGCTGTATCATATATATTATATTATTTAGCTGTAACATAAATGCAGAAGTGCAAAATAATACTGAGAGGGAATGTTCAATGCCATTAATTATGAACACGAAAGAAACAAACAAAAGTGAAATTTCAAGTAATGCAGTTGCTCAGACTCGTGTCAGATTGCATTATCTTTGAACATCAACATTTTCTGATTTCAGAGAATTCTCAAAAGAGTGGCATCCTTGTATTAACCAGCAAGAAGTATAAAATGAAAGAAGATATATCTAACTTTCTAAACATACTCGTACAGATCATACCCAATTGTCAGGAAATGTATTATTGTTATGTCCTCATAATCATTTTGTAACAAACAATGGAAATACAACTAACGCACAGGTTTTCACTTTCACAGTTAGATCATACATAACAAAGGCATTCAACATGACATGCAGAGTATTTGAACTTTTGATTCCGTTTCCATGCAAACAAGCCATGCATCTCTTTGAAATATGGACTCACACACACTGACCTTTACCAGAACTTTAGGAAGTAAACTTGTCTCTGCTAACAGGGTAATGAGGAAAAGATAAAATAAATTTTCCTTAATGAAATCAGTTACATAATACCTAACCTCCTACAGTAACTATAAGATTTAAAAGGTTCTAAGTGGGGGTATCCCGATACTCATCAAACATGTATACACAGCGTGTATGCAAACATGTTATGTATGTATGCTTAAAATCTGGTAAATTTACTTGAGCCACTTGGAAAGAGGGTTGAACTAGAGGCAAGTTCATCAACCTCTTTTCCTGAGTGAAACCTCAGAAGTTGTGCCCCTTGTGTGCCACATGCTGTATTTGCAAAGTTCATAGTGGCAGCGGTGGAGAATACTTGAATACAGCGACCCCTGAACTGTGACCAGCCTGCTTCACATTCTCCTGAAAAAAAATGTGATCAATAATTAGTTCAGCAGTCCTGATACATTCTTCAAAATTAATTAAGTATGCTTGAACTAAGGTTGTAGGTTCAATATGATTGAAAGCAAAGATATAGTGCGTAAGGAATGGGAATGCACCGTGAACCTTGACAGTTCACCTTTTCAAAATTTTAAGAACTTGTTCATTACATAATTTTAGTACAGTGAATAATACATATCAGCACTATGTATATCACTATAGATCTGGACTCTTCTAACGACATATCTGTTGTCCTCATCCTGGCTGGATGACCCAGAGACAAAATGAAAGAAAAGATGACAATATCAAATGAAAAACTACTTAGATACCCTGTTGTAGTTTATGATAATGCATTCATTAAAAAAAAAAATCACACTGAGATAAATATAGTGCATTCTCACTACTCCCGAGTTGTATTTCATTTATGGTAATCATGACTGCCTATCATGACAAAATATTCAAGACAGTACTGCCAATATATGGCTTTGTCCATAAATACACTGTTATCCTCTCTTTCTCTTTTCCTGTACATAATATCTTTTTGTTGCATGAGTCTTATTTACTTTGCCATAATTTGGAAACATAATGCACACACAAATATATATCTTCACAATAGCTATATTGTATATAAGTTAAGTCTGAAAATGTTAGTGACAATGGACCATCTTCTGAGCTGCACGTTGGTACATGGTTAGAAAATAATCAACCCACTTCATGACATGTTAAGAAAGGGCATATAAGGTAATTTAAGACATAACAAGAATGGTAACCGCACTCATTATAACTTGGAGAGAGATAAGTAATGAAGACAATTGACTGAAGTGAGACTAAGTTCAAAAAGATACACAGGATAGTTTATCTAAGAACACTGGGTAAAAAATGAAATCCCTGAGCACTGGATTAGAAAGTACACATGATCTCAGTATGCTGACTGAATAGACATTTGGAAACTTTAAAACTTATCAGAGAGACAACAGTGATGAAATACATTTGGTGTTAAAGATGTAACAAGGTGTCAGAATAAGAATAGAAATTACTGGGTACAATCCTGTTAAAATGACACAAGAGTATAATACATATAAATATAATTGACAAATTTCAATAATTTTCTACCGTCTTCATCTGGGCTGGGAACTGAAACTGTGAAATACAAATGGCATTTATTTAAAGTGTTCCTGCAAAAATAATTATTTGCCAATGCAGTATATGGAAGTTCTGAGGGACCAGACAGAGTTTATACAAGTACAGGTCTGTCCAAAACAACCTAATGATAAAGTTTTGGGTTCAGATCTTGTCTTTTGAAAGTAAATGCTACCATAATAACAAACAGCCTTCAACATAGATATCATCATCATGTTTTTCAAGCACTGATGTCATCAAAATACGACTGTTTCATTAGCCTGGATGTAGAAGAAATCTAAAAGCCTATCAAATTATACGTTCAGGTTTGTCTAATAGATAAGCAGGAAAATTACTTCTAGGACACTCTGGTATGTTGAAAAACTTCTCGTATGTATGTCATCCATAATGAAAGGATTGAAAGAACTGACTCCAATGGTGTGCTACAAAAAGATTTAAGAGTCGCCTAATAATCTGTTCCACTCTTTTCACAAGACTGGCCAAAGAACATATGGTGAACGACAATATCACAACCCTACATCTGTTCTACGACAAAAGCTCCCATATAATTCTTACAGTATCCACTATCACTTTTCTTTGCCTTTGTACTGAGCCCTTATAATTTCAGGATGACCACATAGTGATATCAGTGTAGTTACTTACTGTCAGCTTCTGGACTGCCTCCTAGACTCCCACTGCTTTGACCCTCTCTTGTCCAAATGGCACTCTGTCCCCAGGCTGAGCTGAAGGTTGCACTGACATCCACCCTCTCTGATGTACTGACCTCACTGGTAAGGCAACTCAACGTGCCCTCATCTTCTGTGGACTCAACGGTCACTTCAATGACCACCTGAGTGGGAGGCACAGTTATAGATGAGCTGCTCAGGTTAAGTGTCACACTGAACTGGCCAGGATAAAAATAGGTATGGGTAGTAGATTTGTCATTTAATACTGATCTGGTATTGGCATCACCAAAATTCCAAAAGAAAGTGTCATACGTTGACACCCCTCCGCTGAGTGCAAATGTCACTGTGGACATGACTTGCGGGAAAGATGGTGAAATACTGATACTGAAGTCATACATTGTGCTGGCTGCACCCAAGATGTTACTATACTGGTTGTTGCAGAGGCCGGAGGATGTGCTGAGTGATGAAGAACAGTCTGTGCAGCCTGATACTGTCACAACATCCCCGCAGAGACAAGAGCTGCTGCTGTCAAAGACAAAGTAAGCGTTGCTATTTGTGTGGCACTGGTCTCTGCAGTCTGAGTTGGAAGTGAGGCCAGTCACTTCTGTAGAATACTGGATTACAGCGTAACTTTGGCTGTGGAAGTCGTACACACAGGATGCTGCCATGCTTGGACCTGCAGAAGGAGTAATATAAAGCTCTCAAACAGACATACATGTATTTCATATTCAACAACAGGATGTAAGTATATAGTCTGTAGAACATGAAGATACAAGGAATGTTTTACGGTCTGTAAGTATGCTTGCTATTGTCTGCACTGACAATTATTAACATAACAATGAGATGTGCTTTTCGTGCACGGAAATGACTTTTCTATGGCCTAAGATGTGGGTGGTCAAATGTTGTACAAAGTTTAAGAAGTTTCCAGATCCTGCATGTGTATCTTTCCCTTCAAAGCCACTTTTTATTCCATACTGAGTGAAATCAGTCTTAAGTTATCTGAGTTATACATCAAACAAATGCTGACTACAACATCTTCAAAGTAGAATAGCATGGAAATATTACATGTTGCCTATGGAATGTGGGTCTACATATCACAACATAAACTAAGCAAATGAACACATGTATATGACTCTGAGACTATCTTGATCTATCTCATTTTAATTAAAAAACTGAATTTCATATCTCCTCCAACAAATTTCAAAGGAGGAGGAAAATTCATTTTGCATTACTCACCTAGTTATGAATTGAATCTTAAATTGAATGATAATAATAGTGATTCATCAAAATTAAAGTCTCCAGACAAAATCATAAAATAACTTTTATATCCAAATAAAAGTGTGAAGGCTTAAGTTAACCGGTTAGAATGTGGACAAGGAATAGACAACAGCTCACACTGTGGTGCACTGTGCATGATAAAATTACTCTTTGCACCTATAAACAGCCCAAAGCACCAAGCATTAGCTTACTTTTATAAAGCTTTATTTGCTAGACAGCATCCAGACTTCAACCAGTACATATGATAAACACTGCAGCACACAACCACCACCAGAAAATGTATAACTTTCACATTACAATATACAATACATTACGTATACAATAATGTTGTGTTCATCACATACAGAGTGCGAAAGCAGATAATATATATAATGTATAATGAAAGTAACAAACAAGCAAAGCAAAATCAAATAACTAGTGGTCCAGTTGTATCAGGTGGAAATTGAAAAAAAAGTAAAGAATACAAAACTTTGCTTTCATGGAAACTTTGTGTACATCTTAACAAAGTATACCATGCCATACAATATTAAGGTCATAAACTTGATTTACTGAAGGCAAAGAAAACTGAAAGAATGTAAATATGACAAATACATTATTTTTAAAAATTACATTCAGGGTGAAGTTGACACATATGCCTGTCTATGAGGATCTTCTGTAGATTATGGAAAAAAGTTGCTCATATAAAATACACCTGTGTTTCTCAATTAGAGATAATACTCATCCCATTCTGCGATAATTATTAGTAATATGTTCACCAAATTTGTAATATTCTTGGCAGACGAGAACAAACTGTGAAACATTCTGCAGCAAACAAGATGATTTCTTCATCAGGCATGTAAAATTTATTTAATATACAAACTGTATGAGCATTTATGTCTAACAGCTGTGGGAAACAGCTTTACTATTCAGGCAATAAAGAGCCACAATTGCATAAATAAGTGTTGCCTTAACCTCTGATTAATGTATTTCCTTGATATACAGCTTCAAAATGTTTTGAAGCACAGACAAAACTGAAAAAATGTGAAAAAGTGATGCTTTAACTTTCACTGAAAACACAATTGTGAAGTCCTCTTTAACTTTAATGGACAACTTAATTACGAACACTGATTCTCATATATCTTCACCAATTCCTACACCTGCTGAAATGTGACAGATTCATTATGTGTTGTGATGAAAAATGGTTTCTCAGTGGCTCAAGATTTATCTACAAACAACTGGCTTCTGCAACAGAAAGATATAGAAGTGATAGAGTGATGCTAGCACTTTGCAAGCTACTGAAGGACGTGTTGGCACTTTGGATGCCGCTGGAAGGGGTGCTAACTATCTGTGGGCAGTGAGAAAGATGCTGGCATTGTGTTATTACCTGTCAAGAGTTTGGAAACAATGTGAGATAACTTCAGGACTTCCATAATCTCTATGCCATTCCTTCCCTCTTTATCATGTAAGATTATAGAGCTCAGACTGTGAACTCACTAACCCTCAGTTTGAAGCACAAGTTGTAGTCCCTTTACATTTAATCAAATTCAGTTTCATCTGACACAGCCTTATGTTCACTGATTTCAACAGATAGTCCAGACTCATCTCACATTGCCTCTAGAGTTATGTACAAATCAGAATGTTATTATGCAGTGAAGACTAGCGGAATACTAATACACAGTGAAGGAAGTGCATTAAAATATAATGCTGTAATATGCTTTATAATCACGTATGGTGGAGGCAAGTTATGTGCATTAGGTATGTAACTCACCACAATGAATAAAAGATTGGCTTTTCTGCCAAAAGTGACACTTAGTCAACCAGTCGAGAGTGGCTACCCCACTACCTGCTGAGCGCTCCACAAGGCTGGACTTATGCTGGTCCTCACAACCAGCTACAGTACAAGGAATAGAGGTGAATACAGAGGGGACAAACAAAAATGTTAGAGATTTTAGTGACTGGGGGCATAAAAAACGAGTATGAGTAGAGGACTCCACACAATGGGATGCAATGACAATGGGGAAGAGAAGATCAGCAAAAACTTATTGTGTGAATGTGTAAGTAGCTAGGATGCCACAAAATTCTTCAGTGAGATCTCCTCACATCATCCTGTCTCATACCAATCTTCCTTTAAGAGAGGGGCAGCCCTTTTCCAAAGATTGTGATGTAGACAGCATGTAGCACAACTTATCACTAGAAGTGCATTGAAGTTTATCAAAATTGCCCACCAAAGTGCTGAATTGTGCATTTTCTTCTCATAAAGGTAATGATCTTAGAACAACTGTCATTTGTGACGGCAGCAGTTGTTTGACACCTAATTTCATCTAACTTGACATATATTTATGATAATTTTATGTGTAGTTTTCTAAAGTTCCTGTCTACAAATCAAAGTATACTGTTAGCTCTTTGTAACTGTATCATGAAAAAAGTCCAGAAATCCCTAAATACAATCATGCATAAAAGTGTCTAAGTCATGTGGGTGAAATTTAGTGTGAAACAACTGGTACTACTGCAACTGACAGTTGTCCTAAGATCAACTCCTTTATGCAGGAAAGCACATCATTCAATAATTCGGTGTACAATTCTGAACAGCAAATCCAGTCCGCCACTGGGAATAAGTTACACATGATACTATCTGTATTACAGCCTCTGGGAAAGGACCATGCCTCTCCTATAGCAACTGGTCTTAGTAATGCCAGCCTGGACCCACAAGATCACTAAGATCTCTCTTTACACAAAATCACTAGCTACAACCCTGAGAAGGGACATCCAAACTACTGACACAAAGGTTGAATGAGACTGTAACAGGTCTTGATAAAAAAATTAATTTATTATTAAAAAAAAAAAAAGCATGCAAAATGGTAAGTTTAGAACATGCAAAATCGAATGACCAGGAAAGTTAAACAAAGTAACAGGGATGTAAATGGCGCATAAAGAAAATCGTAGAAAGTTGTTGAGTAAAACTTGCTGAGACTGGGCAGAAGCTAATCAATTACAATGAAACCACAACTAATACACCACAAATACTAATGACAGCGGAAAGTTGAATCCTACTGCCATCAAAACAGTGGGAAAAGTGGAAAGTAGTGGAAGATTTTCAATCCTCAAGTGAAATAAGAACAAAGAAAGTGACAACTCAAATTAGGTTATGTAGCTATACAACTCTCACTAGAACTACGGCATAAAAATTGATTGTGTGCAATGGATGAAGAGATCATGACATCAGTTGCTGATCATAACAAAGCAACATAGGTTTTGTCAAGACTCAGAAACTTTGGAGAGAGACCATATGGCCTCAGTAAGCATGGTTGCCAAAAGTGTATTTCTTTGTCTGTTTCACTGTTGTACGAGATATTGTTTTTATATTATTATTATATATTATATTATTACTATTATTCATAACACAGATCAGTTGTGTATTAGTTAAGATTCATGACATGATCATCTTTAATGTCAAGTGGATGGTATTATCATATCCATCAAGTCCGCTATAATAGTCAGATAAGGGGCAAAATATCATCCAAGAAATGAAATCTTGGTCTGTATAATTTCATCAATCAAAATATTTGTTAGGATACTACAATGGAAGTATGAACAAAGCATTAAGAAAACATAACAAAGAAGAATCATACAGTGATAAAACCATCAATAAGTATAAGATTAACAAACATAGTGACAACGATACAATCTACATTCCATCTACGCTCTAATGTCACTAACACACCAACATGCAACCAATCTAGGCACCATCCACCTCCTAAATTTCACCACAGCATCACAGTTCAAAGTGAAAATACAGCAATCCACTTTGTTCAAACATTAAAATCTACCAAACTTACAGAACTCATATGTAGTCAAGCTAGTGAGGGTGGGAGCCACTTCAGACTCTGTGCTGCAATATGTGGCATCTGCATCTACAATTGTTCCCCCAGATGCCAGAAAGGAATTTATGAATAATTTAAGCCACAGAGAGCTGCAGTCACATGACCAAGGGTTCCCTGCCAGGTTCCTGAAAGTAGACACAAACAATTTGTCATCATCACTGATTGAAGAAACTGTGTCTTCCATTTCAACAAAGCAGAGAGCAGTAATAGCAAAATGACAAAAGAAAATAACATTTATTTTTATTTAAAAAAATGACCTCAGTCAAACCTGTTGAACTCTTTTGAAGACTTTACTTCAAACATGGAGTGCTCAGAATTTCTTATCCTGTGAGCAAAATTCTCCTTTCCTTGGAGTAAAAAAAATGTGGGCTTCAAATTACAGTTCTTATTATAACAAAGGGAGAAAACATATGTTTTCACTAGTTCACCACAACAAAGCAAGCGTAAAATGAGAGTGCTGGCAACAAGAACTTAAAGCAAGAGCAGTGTTTTGTTTAAGTTAAGCAGGATATGGTGTTCTTTTTTTCCTTTTAGCCATACTGGATAGAATGTCAAACAACCTCAAAGTTTTATATTACTGAAATCAAACTACTGAACGAAAACCTCTATTCATTTCAGATTCCGGAATTCAGAAATATGTTGCAAAAATGTCACTCATAATTTAAACCGTCAATGTGCTAAAAAATTCCAACTATTCAGTATTGACTCATATGGTACTAAACTGATTACTTAGATAAGTTAGACAGAGCCTCTCACATTCAGTTTGCACAAACAAACTGTTCTACTTAAGACAAAAGTCTGAATGAGTGGCTTTGACGACTTGATGTATAACTAGCAATACAACAGTCTCTGGCGCTCAGAAGACATCAAAGTCTTAGCTAGAGTGGATTCTAAGTCAACAATTTGGTAAAGATCAAAGGCCATTACAGAAAAGAGAATTCCACTGGTGGGAACGGCTGTGTTTTCTCAGGGTGGGTGGCTTATCTGCTCTTTGTTAGTTTGGAACACTCATGTAAATGAGGTCTAACAGGGACTATCACAATGAAACAAAAAAAGTGAGCAAATCTCATTCGAAAAGAAAGGAAAAAAAATTCACAGCCACTAATGAGACAGGGGTCTTACATGAAAAATGCTGCTGCTGCCGAGATGTAAATATCAGACTTATTATCACAATGTTAGTGATCAGTGTTTGTAAATGGTAGTGGCGCTCTTTGTTCCCCAGGGAGCTATGAGAAAGTGCTAGAGTGATCAGGACTCCTGGGGTAATAACAGTGTGAAATTGCATGAGCAGGCACAACCCTGGATAAGAGACATATAAACCACGTTTTTACTATTATTGTTAATGGGGTTTTAATTCTTAAGGTATAAATTCGGTTTCAGGAATAGAGCAAGTTTTCAGTGAAACTGAATGTTGAGACACAGAAGATTAGCAGGACACAACTGTACTGCAGTAAATACAAGCACAGTAAAAAGGATTACTCACAGCTCCTCCAGGGCAGTCAGTCCATCAAATATAGTGGAAGGTAAAGTAGTCAGCTGATTGTTGCTGAGATCACTGTATTGACAAAAGAAGCAAATATATATTAAAATAATTCATTGAAAGACAGTGAAGCTGTGCACCTGATGCTGACGAATGTCAAGTGTCAGGTTTATGGCTTCAGTTCCTAAGACGGATGGTTTGCGGTTTGTAAAGCAGTGTCCTGAGGAAAGATACTTCATTTATACTCCTCACATTAATCAATTGTAAATGAGTACGTGGCTTTGGAGTTAAGTGGATCAGAGCACTCCACTGCGGCAACTAGCAATTACTTCATAATGAATTGCATTTGTAACATTACACATTTTTATTTATAGAGAGAGATATATAAGTATACTGTTAAACGTTTAAATGTCTTATAAATGAGATTTATAATACAGTTTGGCATTGTGAAACAATTTGCACACAGGTTTCAGGTCTTATTTTAATATTTTTTTATTTCATGAGATAGTATTTTTTTTTCCAAAGGGAGGAAAATGAAATGATTACAACATAACAACATAATATCATATAATTATATAATATCATTACCATTCTGTTATAACCTCACAAGTACATTGAAAAAAAGAAGAAAGCTGCAAGATTTTAACACAGCGATATTGACATAGTGAAATATATGTACCATCCCTGGATATCCTAAAGCTTTGAACTCAGCTGTAAATATTGGGTTTACATTCCAATTCAGAGATGTAAACAGTCACAGGCTGCAATCAGCATGAGAGCCATACTTTATGCACTATATAAAAATCATGAATTTATATCAATTTGAACATTTAAGCCTCTCTGAGAATAATAAATGTAAATTTTACCACACTACACGTGACAACAGTCATGCTAATATGAGCAAGTTCTAGAAACTACACATGTGAAATCAAGAAAAATCATCTTCTTACATAAAACGGAGGAGTGTGTTGCCAGCAAAAGTATTTTCAGCCAACTGAGTTAGACCCAAATTGTTCAGTTTTCTGAAATGGAAATTTGCTGATTGTGAGTATACAACTATGACAATTTCCTAACAACCTTAATAAAATAACTGCAACATTACTTTGTCGATGAAAGAACACTGAAGGTTAGAAAAGAATTTCTGTGGACTCAGTTATACAGTAAAATCACTTGGGAAGCTATTAGTTCTGGCGGTCTATTGAGATATATGGGTTCAGCTCCTGGCAAAAGCAATTATAAAGCTTTCAAAATCCACAGATTAAAGAAATATAGTGTCACTGTACTTCACAAATGGCCTAACACAAGTGAAATGTTTTTATGACAAAGCACAAAAGAGTCAGCCTGTATCTTCGCAACTGCAAAACTGGCGAAGAAATATTGGCGTATTTCAAGTTTTCTTAACGTGTCAACATGGCCCTGATCTCATAAACAACATGATACCATTATTACAAAATGGCAGAAGTCTGACTTAGGCCATTTTCGGAGAAGAGTGATGATAGGCTCCTTCTTCCTCTTCATTAAATGTTCAGAACTACACGCCAGATAACACACTCTTGTTCAAAGAATCCAAACTGTTATATGAAGACAAACATACCCTGGATGCTTGTGAATAACTGGTAATAATAGGAGATATGATACATTTAGGTGGCTTGAAATGCCTCTTGCACTTAAAACTCACTTTAATATAGAAATTTCATGAGAAGTGGGCATTTACCACAATTAAAATGGTGAGAAGAAAGAGTCAACATGACATACTCCTGAACAAAGAGGCTTAAACATAGAAAAGTGTCTCAATACAGGTATCTACTTGCAACCAGGTCCATATCTTTCACACTATGCATCCATTCACGTTAATGAAATGCAAAGGCGTATGGTAATCTCCTGTTACATAATTTTGGTACTGTCATGACATTAAAGTGTATGTTATTTGTGATAGCTTCATAAGTCTGTTTTAATGTTCCATTTCATTCTAAATGTGCAACAATCATAAGTGCCCTAGAAAATTTTATCAGCAATAATCCAGTTATTCTCATAAGGGCAACTTCTAAACTGGTACATACATCTCCTCCAAATCTGTCATGCAACCTAAGGCATTCTCTGGTAAACTGGTAAAACTGTTACCGCCAACATGTCTGAAACAAAAACAAAAACAGAAACAAATTATTAAAATAATTAAAATATGAAATGTATTAATTGTACATAGTTATTTCAATTCAATGCAATACTTATTTTGAATCTCAGTTTACAATAATGCAATCTTTTAACTGCTATAATTTGGGAACAAATGTTTGTAATTGCAATACACTGACTGTGACTAAGCAAACAGAAAAGTGAGACACTGTCTCTGTCTCTTTCTCTGTCTGTCTGTCTGTCTGTCTCTCTCTCTCTCTCTCTATATCTATCTACAGTATTTATCTATCTATATCTCTATCTATATAAAATATGGAAACCATCCATAATGGAAACCTTGCATCAGGTATACTCTAATCCCTCCTTCTTCTCTTTGTATCTGTTACAACAGTGTTTTTATATCGATTTTGGGACGGAAAAACTGAAACTTCACCTTTATACCTACATCACCCTCATAAGAGTTTTGACAGTTGATGCACTGGTGAAACTGACTCAGTGAATGTTTTGCAAGCTAAAAAACACATCACACTTTATCCACTACATTAGTGATCCATGTAGTATCAACAATGCAAAGTCAGAATGAATGCACATAATCTATGAAACTACACTTGTTTGTCTCTGTGTCCTATTTTTGGAATAATGAGACACAACAATAATGATAAATATTTGAAAGTTCCAGTTATTAACAAGTTCCACTGTGCCTTCACATGCACATGAATGCAAGTGAACATGTTCTCACACACATACATCCTTTCACCACAAAAAATATATGCACAGAGAAAGGGGAGGCACTCACAATATTTTCAGCTTGCAAAGTGAAGTGGAAGCACCAAATCCAAAATATGTTAATCCACAATTTTCTATGTACCTGTGGAAAAGAAAACAGTCCATTCATTATATTTAAATCATACCAGTCTTTGTGCTCTAATCTAAATAATTAGATATTCTTGATCCAGCTATAAATATAACAACTACGTGAGTAATCACTGTGCTAAAACAAGATCAACCACATATGAATCAGCATTTACTTTTGTTACAAAACTGAAATTACAGTACCTTTTTTTTTTTTACCACTGGCAAAGTATGGCTCTATAATCAATGGAGAGCAAATATTTCCTATCAAGTTTTTGAAAATTAAAACATAAAATTTATGCTCCAAGAGTATTATTACTGCCACTGGTTGTGAGCACAATGACACTTACAGCTGTTCAAGTGAAAGCTCCTTGTTCCCCTCTAAAATGTAAAAAAGCTGATTGCCTGAGACATTCCTGAAACAAAACAAAAACAGAACAATAGTAAACACCTCACTTAAACAAGTGTGTCATATATACCACATCAAAAGCCTGTTTCGTTCTTTAAGTGCTATTTATCACATTTTTAATACCTTATCATAAATAATGTCTAGTATTTTTATTCCTGCCAAGTGTACAACTACGTCCAAAGAAGTGTTAAACAGAGCAATTCTTTACAACACAGTAAATGTCAGTGTCATGACAGATTTACAGTGCAGTGCGCACAAAAAACTGTAAGACCGAACAAAATGACCAAAAGTCCCTGTTTCTGACTTATACACATATAGGAAGCATTTTGAAATCTTATGTAAGAACAAGCAAGCAAAGCAAAGTGTATTAGCAAACAAATGACACAATAGCAACACACTAGGGAATAATGCTTAATTAATATTCAAATGCTGTAAGGAATTTGCTGCAAGTATATCATTAAACTGAAAAAAAAAAAAAGACACTAAGCTTTTTCAAATGACCATCAATATCTCTACGGAAACATTAAACTATATATCCCACATCAAAGATGGCACTGAAGCTATAGATTACTGGTAAGCAAATATATGGCTCTTCCAAAAAATGGTTATTAGAACCCACTTGCTCACACCATTTAATGGTCAGCCAATTCAGTACTGTACAACAACTATTACTTTATTCTTAAGCATGTGCTTTTCAAAAGTCTTGAAAGACTACATATAGCATTTGTTGATATTCATGCGAATTTTATCACTGAGTACTGTCATGTCAGGTCACTGTTTACTTACAAGATGTGAAGATTGGATCCATGAAAATATGAGATATCAACCAATATAACTGAATTCATCTGAAGGTGCCTGATGTGGAAATACAAAAAAAAATGTGCCAAAAAGAAAAAGTAACAAAAATAAAACCATTACACATTCCAAATCCAACTTATTTCAGGCATGCAACAGGACACAGAGAGCTTAACAAGAGTTCCAAGAAACGTATCTATCATGTACACTAGCCTCACTAAGCTGCATAAATCAATATAAACAACATAAATTGAGGAACAGTAGCAACTTACGATCTCAAACCTCACAATCTTGAATGCCCCATGATCTCATTACAAAGGTCCAGTTAGTTGTTCTATTAAATAATAATAAATTTACCTCAATCTCAAATATCTCACAAACTTGAAATCTCAAGCTGCACCTCTGGAATTCAAGATCTGAGAAACTACTGTAATTTAGGTGCAGTAACTGTCCACAACCGCAGGCCTGTTGGATTGTCCATAAAAGCTTACAGATTGTTGTTAACAGTTGTAGACCAATTGTTTATTGCAGGCAATTCAGCACATTGTCACTGCAATTTTATTTTCATGCAATAATCCTCATTGTGTAAAAGTCAGGACCCACACTGAAGGGATTTAAAATGACAGCGCTGCATTCTGTTTTCTTAGATTACATGATCTGTAGATTTCAAATTCCTTTGGCCGTTTTATACTGGGACAATTAACATCTGACCCTGTCCCTGCACATATGGACAGCTCCAGCACTAAAAAATCTGCATGTTAATTTGTAAATCAGTGAACTGAATCTGGAGATTTAGATTTTCTATGAACATAAAAGTACGAAATATAAATATACAATGCCAAGCATTGTAGAAGTGATTCACAAAAATTAGAATCTCAAAAAATAACAAGAAAAAAAAAACACTGCTACACATTTAACCTGCACTAGTGTTGATAAGAAGACACAAAACTAAAACTAATATGAACTTAAAATAATCATGACTAATTCTAGGAATAATAATCAGGCAATATCAGTAAACAAACTCTTATGGAAGTGGCACTATATATTCCCTTTAGTGATTTGAATTTAATCTAAAAACAAGTAAAATTGAACTGTAGCTGCAGTGCAATACACTCCCATAAAGACATGATTATTATGCTGCAAGTAGTGCAAGCTTTGGCCTTTGTCAGTGCCCACAGAATGGGTTTATGGAAATACATTTAGCTTAAAAGGTGGGCCTTGACAAAGCCTGATATAAGAATGGAGTGCTAGTAATGAAAGTTTTTCATCATATGTTTAAAGTCAAGGTTGGCAGAGTACTATGATATACAATATTTTTCATGATTTCCATTCAAAGCAATGTGTCTTTAGTGAGCAACAAAACATAATAAACAAAAGAAAACTACACAACAGAAACTACTGAAATATTTTACAAGGAAATTAAATCTGCTGCCCCCAACAACCAAACTTCAAGAATCATTTTTTAATAAGTCTGGCTCTGGCACTTCTACGTCAAACGCTGAACAGTAAGCTGACAGTCAGGGAAGCCTAAATTTTGAAAGGCTGCTTTGATAAATGGATGCCAGTGAGATTCAGTTTACAAGGACATCTGAACATCCTGAACTCAATCCCACCTTATATTTTGGATAAATTTAAAATGCAAAATTGACAGAATATGGTAAATATCAACCAAAACATCATTAAATGAACACCAATACTAACAGACAAAGTAGAATGGTATTTTAAAGTAAAAACTTTGAAGCAATAAGGAATAGACTAATTTAACAAATTAGCAAGCACAAATGCTCTATGTAGTGAATTTACTCACAATTCCTCCAGACTCGTCAAGGATGAGAATGATGACCAGTCAACCGATGTAATGGAGTTATATGATGCATCTCTATAAAATGAATAAAATTATAAACAGTATTTAAAAAGACTGCATTTGATCAGATAATATTTAGTATACTTAACATGTCTTAATTTTATAGCCCCCATTAACAAATCAATCATTATGAATGATTATTATTATAGTACTTCCTGATAGTACAGTATTTGATAAAATCTTTAATACCTATTACTGTACACAATATAAATCTAATGTTCATCAGTTGGGCAGTTTTCTATCTAAACTAGCATTACCAAATTTAGTACAAATATAGCTAATGTGACACAACATCTTTGCATTATTTGAAAATGCCAATGTCATAAAGCAGTCTTCATTCTGTTAAAGAACAACATAACATCAATACTGTTTATGCTGCTGGGAAGAATTGTCAATAATCAGTGACTGAGTAATATCACATTATTATGGAAGTGATGGGTCAAGCTAAATGGGAAGAATGAAAATTACAGGAAATTGGTACAACTAAGTATTGGCTTGTTCAAGTAACGGAATGAAACACTGCATAATTCCATAAAGACACTAGTACTGATATTTATGTCACTAAAAACAACACATGAAGAATGCAGCACTTACATGTACACTAATGAAGGGAGATAGAGAGATGTAATGCTGTCTATGGAGGATAAAGCATTGTTCCTAAGGATGCTGTGGACAAAAGAAAACTCATATCAAGTGCATGTCAAGCATTTTCAGTACACCATGAAAACAGTACTTAATGTGCATATCCTAAGTTTTGTCATTTTTATATTCCTATTTCGATTACAGCTTGCATTTTGATAATTAATTTGACATAATAATATAATTAAGACAAAGATGTCCATATTGTCTGCTAACTGTAACCACAGGATTCCAAATGTTGGCCTTGATGTTAGTAAGTCATAACCAGAATGTCATAAGTAGGAGCAAAATGCCCCTATCAACTCACAGAGACTGTATGCTTGAGCCCAGACTGGTAGGTACTGCAAAGAGGCCAACTCCAGTACAGTCCACTTGTGATGCTGTGCATGTACATGTAGCTCCCTCTGGCCCCTGGGGACATGTGAATGACAGTTCACCTGACGAGCTGGGACTCCCCTCTCCCTCCGGCGTCCATTCTTCCTGTGCTGAGCTACACAACAGCAGCATCGACAACACAAACAACATGATGCTGCTAACTCTAGAGACATGTCTGCTACCACTGCTGTTTCTGATTCTACTTCCATTGCACAAATGTAGCTTGCAGGAATGGTGAGGCATACTAGGACACCCTTGCCAGAGACAGAGTGCTTCTCAAGATTAAAATCTCTGAAACTTCTGCTGCAGTTACTCCCGTTTGGTGACGAGATACCAACATAGTTCAGGGTTGGTGATAGTTCTATCCTTGTTCAGAATGGATCCTATTCTGAATTACTCTGCAAACAAAAAGATTAAAAAAAAGGATCTGAGAATATTATATGTATTATCTAAAGATGTTAGGTACTGAATGGTACATATGATTAGCTCATAATAAATAATGCTTCAACATGCAAGTATGTTTTGGTACCAGCCTTTTTCATACAAGATCTTGAAGAGCCTAAAGCTATGAATAGAGTCATACAGATATAATCATCCCTAAGAGAATTGTGCTGTTACTTGACACTTCCTTATGTGCCATACACTTTGTCTTTCATCTCTCTCTCTCTCTCTCTCTCTCTCTCTCTGTGTGTGTGTGTGTGTGTGTGTGTGTGTGTGTGTGTGTGTGTATGTATGTATGTGTGTGTGTGTGTGTGTGCGCGTGCGTGCGTGCATGTGCGCATGCAATCCCTGCACTACTTCCATATGATCTCTACATATAGAACTTGCTCAATGGAGAATCACCGTTCAAGAGTCAACTGAATTGGTTCTCGTCGATGACTCTGCCCTTGTGACCAGCAATAAGGAGTCAACTAGTATAGATCTTGATCTACCATTTACAATTCCACTGTCTGACACAGGTCAGGTGAACCATTCCTGCCTCTCGAACAAAGTTTCAATTCATAAACGACATGTAACCATTTTCGAAGTAGAAATCAAACACAATAAGAAAGGAGGGCTAACTCTTACGACAGCACCGATGATACAGTTCATTTAGTCGTAGAGAAGTCATGGAATCGATGCTGTCGACAGAGAAGGCCGAGAAAAGAGTGTCTAGTCTCTAGACACCTGCTCGGCTCGCTATAATGCTATACACTAGTCTACATTCTTTCCATTTGCCAAAACATACAAGTATCGATCGCAAATAACATTTTACGATAACCACTTAGATGTACATTCAAACCATACTGTCTTAAATTTGCAGGAGCTGCAGCTGCAATCCTTCAAGCTTTCGGGAACCCTGTCAGGCCATAGGAGGCCGCCATCTTGATCCAGGAAATGCGAATTATTTGGTCACGTGACAAAATCCTTTCCTATGAACGGCTAGCTCGGTGAGGTTATAACCTATTGACCCTGTTGCTCGGCAATGTGTGACGCTAACGTGAGAAAGTTAAAATATAGTATTATTTCTATTTCATAAACGAATTAAATTTTCCGAATGCACCCCCCCCCCCCCNCCCCACTTTAAGGAAAAAAAAATCTCTCACAGTCCACTGTCAACCTCTCCGAAGTTCTTTTTCATTTATTCCCGGAGAAATGTGATTCAATCGTAGAAGCGAAGGCAGCCATAACCACTGATATTATAGTCTAGTTCTGCTGAGTGAACTTGACGTAACGGCAGAAAAGAAACCCTTTCGTTTTCACTTCCTAATCGTTTTATAACAGGCAACTATAATCCTCTTACACTGGCCTCGCACAGGCAGTAAATTTCACCTTTTGTATTTGTGTGCATGAGGCATGAGATAGTACCTGGGCTGATCAAAGAGCTGTCACAGGCTTAATTAAATTGTTGTACTAAAAATGTAGTGTGTTGTTTCTCCTCAGTATCTTGTATATCAATATTATTACTTGGTACACAGCTTTTTATTCTTCCATACTTTCCATTCCTCCCTGCAGAATTTCTTTTAACCTGGGTCCATTAACCCATTTAATCACCTTTCTTTCTAACTATCTACCACCTTCCCCCATTAAGATCTATGGTTTAATATACCTTTCTATTAAACCGCCTACATGTTGCATATCTACTTATACTGCTATATCTGATTCCATTGCACAACAAATCTATCTATCTATCTATCTATCTATCTATCTATCTATCTATCTATCTATCTATCTATCTATCTATCTATCTATCTATCTATCTATCTATCTATCTGTCTGTCTGTCTGTCTGTCTGTCTGTCTGTCTGTCTGTCCGTCCTTCCGTCCGTCCGTCCGTCCGTCCGTCCATCCATCCATCCATCCATCCATCTCTCTCTCTCTCTCTCTCTATCTATCTATCTATCTATCTATCTATCTATCTATCTATCTATCTATCTATCTATCTATCTATCTATCTATCTATCTATCTATCTATCTATCAGTCTGTCTGTCTGTCTCTCTCTCTGTCTCACTGTCTAGCAAGCTAGCTAGTAGCTGTCTGTATGTCTGCCTATCTTCCTACATATGTTTCTCTGTCTTCCCCTCTCTCCCTCTCTTCCCCTCTCTCTCCCTCTCTTCCCCTCCCTCCCTCCCTCCCTCTCTCTCTCTCTCATAAACTCTCTCCTTCTATTTCTTTGCAATAAAGGGGGCCCTGCGCAGAATTATTTCTGATCAAGACCTCTGCAGGCCCTAACCTACAAAATCTGGCCAGCCTGTGTCTCATGTCACTTTATCATTCTCTTTCTATCGACCTTCTTACCCCTCCCTACCCCCTTCCCGCCCCCCTCATAGTGCCCATGTCTCCCTTCGTATCTTTAGCTTCTTAATTAAGATGTAAAGAGTGAAAAAGATCCATTGGAATACATTAATTAACGTTCTTTTAGCGCAAGTGATAAAATAAGCCAGGTGGCTAACCTACTAAAGTGAAAAGGCGTTTACTAGATATATTAAATATATTGTCAATTTTATACAAATTAAGTCCTCCTGTAAATCAAATTTGTCGACAGGTTTTAGATCTAGTCATCATAACGCCGTGAACAGCATTACTGGGCAATAAGCTCCTATCTTTACATAGGCACAAATAAATTAGCCTGACAGAAAACATTTAGAGACTTATCTAGGATTGAATGTTCTTGTTGTTGTTGTTTCTATAATTATTAATATTTGTATAATTATTGTTGTTGTTGTCCTCACTGCTACAGTTGTTGCTACTGATGCTGTTGTTGTTGTTTTTGTCTTGTTGCTGTCGTTATCGTTGTTGTTGCTGGTGTTATTGTTGTTGTTATTGTTGTTGTTGCTGTTGTTGTTGTCGTCGTCGTCGTTGTCGTTGTCGTTGTCGTTGTCGTTGTCGTTGTTGCCTCTGTTGATACTCTGAAATAACGTGGCCAGGGAAGGGTAGTTGGTCACAGAACTGGGCGTTGCAGGCAAGAGTTTCAGAGGATGGCAGATGAATGGGGCATTGGAGACTGAATGCAGAATGCAGAAGAATACTTTACTTCTGAAATACGGCGTGCTGACCCACTGTGAACATTATGTTTGATACTCCTTCGTCAAGGACGGCGCCCGTCCTATATTACTTCCTGGGGCGCCCTCCCAAACCCCTCCATTCAGTTTACTTTATCCCTCTCCCCCTTCCCCAATCAAATTCCATTCCCTTTTATTAAGCGGGAACTGTGGGGATGGCAGGTGCGATTTTCAATTAAGCTTAGAATATTATTCTATACCCTTTATGATTGTTGTTGTTTTTGTTATTGTTGCAATTTTTGTTGCAATTTATTGCATTCGGTCATTAAATATTATTATGATAAAAATGTTCAATGCATTCATACACATAGGAGGTACAACAAAGTTAAAGTAAAAATGATAACGATGATAACAATAATGAGACGTACAAGCCTGGTATCCAAACAATGTCTGCTCACGCAACTTCCCATCACTATTACCTTAGCAGACCAAGGAACACAATAACTCTCTCAACTCCTAGAGCAGCTACCATTGCCATTTTACAGGCGCTGATCAGTAGCATTCGAACAATACCTTTCACTGCCTATAACCAGGTACACTACCTCTGTATTCAAATGGGTGAAATGAGGAAAAACGTGAGAGTAACTGAACCCAAGACCTTTTGATCCATAATCCAACTCCGTAACCATGACCCAGGGTCACTACTCCACATTAACCTTTGTGACGCGAGAGCCGATTTCTATCATTTTCAGCTGATGCAGATTTCAGATTAATCCGCTATGCCCTGTCGAACTGGGAGAAGCGCACGACGGACTGGCACGCCTACTTTCGAAACAATCAAATGGCACTTGCACAGCAAGGCAGTAACATGGCAAAATCAACTGTGTGAACAGACGCTTTAGAACTGCTGAGAGTATAAGAGCTGATATTACATATATTTAAATCTAGTGAGTTTCTTTAGAATTCTTTCCGAATCAGCCACCCATGACAAAAGAGAAAATCCCGTAAGTTTGTCCTGACCTGAAAATAAGACTCGAAAGAGTAAATGGCTGAGTAACGCTTATCGGTAAACACATATTGTGATCGGAAAAAAAAACAAATAACAGATCTGCGAGGTAAATACAAGGTGGGCATAGGCAAGCCTAGTTTAGCCAAGTGGAAATATTTTCTTTAGAAGCTTTTTTCGGAAAGGTCAGTTGTGTGAGATCTTGGAATATTAAACCGTTACATTGTTACGTTTTACTAATAATGATTAGACAGCACCGACCAGCTACAGTGCTCAGTGAATCTGAAACTGAACCTGATGAAGAAGTCCAACAAATGGAATATGCAAATTTTTGTTCCTTGACTTTTTGACCAAGGTCATCCAGGACGATCTTCAACTTGCTTACAAGCATATTGAGTGCAGTGCGTTGCAGCGGGACACTGGCAGCTCTTTGTTGTCTGCACACACTCCAAACGCACCAAAGACTTGTTTCTATTTAAGTGAGGGCAAGGAAGCCTTATAACCCTTATGCATACATGTTGACTTATAATTTCCCTGACTGACTGCACAAGCAGCGTAACTTTACGACAAAGAAGAAAATGACCTACGAGGTTTTACGTAACCGAACGACAAGTAGCGCAAAATGGAATCACCCAGGGTTTTCGGTACGCCGTCCACGCGGGTGGGAAACTTTATTGGTTTTGCAAGGGTGACAAGCAGGACATTTTTCTATGACCGGTGGGCAGTTTGGGGCCTCGGTATGTATGCCAGCTAATCGCCAAAGTAAACTCGGGGGTCGAAGCAAAGGAAATTACTTTACTTTGTATTAAATTCTTTTCTGTAGAGGAGCAACGCCGCACAGGTCGCCACAGTTTATAGTTTTAGGAGAGGTTCCAAAGTCTACAGAGCGAGCGATAAGACCTTTTTTCTTGCTGTGCACCGACTTAACGTACTGAGTGCGTCACAAGGGCGAAAGGAGGGTAGGGTTATGATAAAGGAGATAAGAAAGAGAGATTGATAGGGGTGAGGACAGAAGGCAAAGTGGGAAGGCAAGGGGCATTTTAGGGCCAATGTAGGTGAATCGTGATTGTGTCAATGTCTATGCGGTAGGCAGTGTCGGATTAAGACATTTATAATCAAAACAAGCTACATAATGGGCCCTCATAATCCACGAGGAACATATAAAATTTCAGAATGCGTTTTTGTTTGTAAGAGGAAAAATGGGGCGAGGGGAAAGGGGGGG
>JAWQUT010000022.1:2649802-2686895 GCA_033807755.1 Ellobium chinense
TGGTTGAGACCAATGCACAAATTTCGATCGGCTTCATTAAGTCGAGGCATCTTGGTTGAGAGCAAATTGAAACTGATTTGGCAAAAAAAGTAGGCCTTTTAATTGCAACGAGCCGAAGAATATGTGACAAAAATTTGAGTGATTTCTATTCATCAGTAAACTTTTTAGTGTCAAAAGACTTTAAAGATGCATTCGACACCGTCAATCGAAATTCGAACTCACACGTGGTCAAAACTAAGGTAGTGAGTAGTCAGAGATGTCCTCAGTCGGTGTTCCATTTATCTAAAAAATCTGATATCAATAAATGGTAAAAAGGTAAAGTCCCGGGTGATGCGTTTCTAATTGAGCTCAGTATATATATGTATATGTATATATATATATAATTATAGGCAGACAGACAGACAGACAGACAGACAGACAGACAGACAGACAGATAGATAGATAGATAGATAGATAGATAGATAGATAGATAGATAGATAGATAGATAGATAGAGTGAGCCAGCAATTGAGCACAGGTACTAAAATTTCAGAGAACACGGTTTCTACTTAAAAGAGGACGTCATTTCCTTTGCCTTATATGGCTGTGTCTAGAAGGAAGCATTTCCGGTGCGTACATTAATGTTTGGCAGAAGATGCAGAACGCCCCTTTTATTTTTGTAGAGTGCATTCAGCAGATAACATCTTGCATTGTAAGTGTCCGGGTAAGCTTGTATGATGAGAAAGAGGTGAATTGATAGATGGAAGAAAAAGAAATAAACAGAAAGTGGAAGACAAAATTGGGAGTGCAGGAAACGGTATTAAGTATTCCTATCTTTTCCGTTCCCTGTACCATGAAGGAGGTGAGGTGACCAGGTTGTCATCACCCTCCACTAGATCCGCCGCTGCACTGAAGGTCAGAGTGGAGACATAGACTGTCTTTCTAGACCGAGTAACCCACATTATAGTTCTTCGTGGATTTTTTTCGCCTGATTTCCACCACTTAATCAGCTGTGGTGTCCAGAATCCATTACAGAGGGGGTTTAATGGACATTTTCCTACTACTGTTCTCGCTCCCAGATCCCTCCTATTGTAATTCAGTCTTAGAACTTCGGTTAATAAAATATGTGATGGAATTTCTTGCCTTTGCAGTCTCGATCGTGCAGGTTATATTGTCGTCTTGCTGTGGGAATCAGACTTAGCATTGGGAAAGTATAAATTTTGTACTAATGGGTGTATGATCTTTGAGTGTTCATTGGTGTACGGAAATGATTGTTATCTCACCGTATCTAATATAAGTGGAAACTAATATTATCTTATCTAATTTTGGTTCATAAGGTTACAGAAGCCTAATCCAAAATTGCCTCTTCCAGCCAACAAATATTGTTTTCTTTACGGTCACTTAGACGAAATTCCACAATCTCTAAGTCTTCTTTTACAGTTCGCAGTATTAAATGAGCTTTTCAAAAATGATGTTTAAAACATAGGTCTTTCATTTCGTGTTCGAGCTACCACCCGCTTCATTGAAAAGCGTAAACAAGTTGACTAGTTTCCTGAGCGACAAGTGCTCTGCACCGAAAGCCACACCGAAACCGAAGTAAATGACCCAAACTACAGGTTTAATTTACACACTCAGGAGAGAATGCAAACTAATTCGCAGGCAGATTCACAAATCTAGGGCCCTTTCAGTATACTGTCTTCCTTAGGCATATGATCAAATCCTATTTTCATCCAGATTGGAGTCTGTAACCATAAGTCTAGCATCAAGTCTATTGCTATCTCATGCGACTTCATGCAGTTATTACTCCAGCAAGCTTGACCACTTTAGAACTTTTTCAACTCCTGGAGACCATACAGAATGCCGCTGACATTTATAGCTGCTGGCATTCTTATATTTTCGCTGCCTATAGCCAGATGCCCATTTAACAGACGGGTAGACTGAAAAAAATATAAATGTGATGTTTTCCCAAGGCATTTACATAACACGACCATGGTGGGGAATCGAACCTACGACCTTTAGATTTTGAGTCCAACATCATAACCATAGGATTAAGGTAAGAAGTCAGAGGAACGGACAGCTGGCTTCACTGTGCAAGAGTAAACTTTCAGAAATCTGTTGTTGGCCGGACTGAAAGCTCCGTCGGTATTTTCCAGTTATTTGAGAACTTGCACATTAACGATGGGATGTCTTATCAATGCAAGAATTACATTACCGTTGCATGCTGAACGCTGCATCAGTGCATTCAATATCGATGTACTAATGTAGTTCTTATTCTGGTAAGAGATCTCATCGTTAATGCGCAAGCTCTTATTTAACTCCTCCCTTCTCTAAGAAGTGCAGAATCATGATATTATTCAGATCCAGTCCAGAAATATATGTTTAAAGCCCACACTGACTTTGTACTGTTGTGTTGTTTTAACCCACCTCTGATCAAGTTGTCTAGAAGGGGGTGCCATTCACTCAACGGTCAGGAAACGCCACATAGGTATCACGAAGTTCAACCACGCTTGACACTGCCCAGTGATTTTGTTGTGGTAAATTTGTAAGAGTGGCTCCGTAAAAATGGGGAGTGACTGAGGATCGCATTTCGCCGACCATTGTTCTGTCTTGAAGGACTCCCACTCTGCGAGTCCATTAGTTTTAACCCTTGCCTGGTCAGTAAGGAAGCCGCAGAGCTGGAAGGGCTTTCAGGACATAAGGGGACTTGATTGGAAGTATGGGTACATAACTAAGTGTCAGTGTTTGCATTAGGCCGTAGTTTCTTGCTAAGCCCCTTTGGTTAAGATATGGAGCTTGTGCAAATCCAGGAGTAAGATAATATTTTCCCATGGACAATGTAGACATTGTGACGGAGTTAAAAGTAAGGCATTACTACTGGAAAAGTCAGTATTCGCCATCCTGGACTTTCTACACGGACATTAAAGGAATTGGTGTTTGTAAAGTAAGTTTGTGGAGTATCTGAATAAGTCAAATGACAAGAAAAAAGAAAGTGCTTTTATAAAACTAAGTGTTTTTCCAAAACTCGGTTATTGCACATTCCTTGAAAAATGGGTAAAAAGTGGATTCAGATATGCATTATTGTATTAATTATATCAGACTGAACTGGAAATCTGACTCCTTCAAGAGTTACGTTATCTAAAAGTCTAAACGTATACATATATATTTATATTATTTATAACATATTATATTATAACATGTACTCAATTTCAGGAGAGGAGTCTTAGATATCGAGTTTGTGAGATATTATAAGTAAATTTAGATTTTAAAAAAAATACGTGAGCTGGGACCAGAATAATGGAGATCCGAATTTCTAGTAGATCGGATCGAGATCGTGAGATCTGTAGTATTTATATTAGCAGTTTTCAGATAATTTCCAGATTTCAGGCTATTTCACAGAAGTGCTTAGAACGTCCAGATAAAGATTAATAGATTCATTTTGTCCCATATCAGAGGATTATATCACAATTGGCAAATACTGAATAATTTTCTGAAAATTTACAGATTTGAACATGATGTGTTTTGTCAGGGGAATCTTTAAGCTGCTATTCATGCTAAGAGGGTGATGCTAGCAAGTCAAACATTTTACCTAAAACGTTGTGCGTCAGCTGGAGGGAAATGGAAATATATCTCAGTCCACAATTACTACAGACGGAGGTATGCAGAGCGGGAATGTCTCCAGGAATATTAATGTGTGACAAATGCAGGGCGAAAATATTCTAGGAATATTAAAGTGTGACATATGCAGGGCGAAAATGTTCTAGGAATATTAAAGTGTGACAAATGCAGAGTGACAATGTTTTAAGGAATATAAAAGTGTGACAAATACAGGTGGTTTTTTTTTTAAAATTTTGGTCGAGCTGTGATTTAAAGATGCCCAATCAGTTTACAACTTTAGAGAAATGAGAGGCTAAGAGAGCCTAATAAAGACTTTACATCTTGAATTTTGCAAAAGTTTTTGTTTGACATTAGAGCCCGCCGTCAACAATATCAACCCTTGTTTCAAATGGACTTTATACCATGAATAATTATGTTGTGTGCATCAAGTTTACACTGCAGCAAATCAATTCCTTATGATGGAAAAAAAATGCAAGGGGGTGGGGGCAAAAGATTTACATTACGTTGGTGAATGAAAATCAATTGAGCAGTGACCAGAGAGAACACGCCAGCAGTTGGTAAGAAAATACAATGACATCTCAGTCAAGATATCCTGTGTATGTTATAGTAAAGGTATAAATACGAGTTCGTGCATAACGAGAAAATGAAAAGGTTAGATCTAACTCTTGCAACATGTAAACGGTGTGATGTTACACTAGTCGTATCTGACTCTGTAAATAGGAAGGATGTGTTTCAAAGCAAGACAGAAAATACATTTTCTGCCTCACCGCTTGTATTTGATCTAATAGAAGTAAGGAGTGTGCAGACGCAAACAGATGCTCACACAAGGTAGGATAAAGGGGGATGTGCTCGAGAAGACAAATGCCCATTTTCTCTCTGCATTTATTTTCTTGAGCACATCCCTCTTTATCCTACCTTGTGTGAGCATCTGTTTGCGTCTGCTCACTCCTTACTTCTATTACTAAGTGCTCCGTTTCCACCTTGTATTTGATCTAAAAGACAAGCTTGACCAAGACTTTACATTCTTGGTCATGGCGTTCTTGATGTAATCTGTTGAAGTTACTAGACTAGAGGTTGTAAGAACCAAACTGTAAAGGCCTGTCTGAGCCATTTAATAAAATTTTCTCCTCAAATCATAGAAATGTTTCGAAATGGTCAGGGCTGTTACGCGGGTCTCGTGCAACTACTGTGCTCAAAGTATATACTGTTTACAGTGGGGGTTTGGTCCTACATTTAGATTTTTCAGATGAAAAGGGGTAAACAATCTGACGTTCTTTTGCAGACCACAGGTCCGCACAAATGAAATCTGCTGAAGCTATTGGAAAATATTGCCTGCAACATTTTTTTCACAAATTCAGGACTGAATTTCACTATTTTTGCTTTGTGGTTATACGATTATTTCTACACATTAGACTAAGACTTTACAATAGACAACCGCGTGTAATGTCATTTTACTATTGTTTTTTAGTTCCAGTTTCGTGGTCTGTTCTTGGTTTAATTTGTAGAAAATAAAAGACAAAGACTTCACATAATATTTCAGCCTCACCTCATGCCTTAGGCCTAATTCTGCCGACACTAAACAAAGCAATACGACAAGATAAACAGAAAACATGGAGCATCTCACAGCGACATCCTCAGAAGAGGCGGGCACCGGAGATGCCAGTATCGCCCACTTCAGCAGTCCTATAGGATCAGCAGACTCGGGCATATCCAGTATGGCGTCGCGCATGGGTCGATCATGGAGAGCAAAGGTAAGATATAGGCTAACTGTTTTATTCCATTGGTAGGAAAATAGATACAGTTTACGCAGGAAGAACTACAGTTACGTAGACTATAAATATTATATTTAACTTGTGGAGAGGCAATATTATGCTGTAATCATTATCGAATTACTCAACAACATCAATGAAAATAACGGGAACGAAATAAAGGTAACAATAATAAACAGATTTATAGAGGGTATTTTGTACAGTAGATTTATTACGAACATTTTGTTCATGCAATAATGACGAAAATAATGCATATATATATATAGTTAAGTTGCATAATGAACAATTTTTTTTCTTCCAAGCATTATAGCACATCTTTCAGATTCTATCTATATGAAATCCGTTATGTATAATTCAGTGCTCAGTTGATATTTTTGCCGCTAATTTGATACTCTTGCAGATAAAAGTCTGTTTTGCTTGCAAAGGTATTGTAGTGAACCACAAGAGTACTTAAGTAAACCCTCATCTCTGGCGCCCTTAATATTTGACTCTTCAGAAAAAGCTATATATAGAACAAAAAGCACCCAACACTTTCCACATGACTAAACTAGGCCAACCGAGGCGCATCACCTCGCCAAAATAGGTCAGCGCCGCCCACTTCCTATTTACTTTGTAGCTCTGTTGTACAATCACAAAGTTAAATTACCAATAATTATAAGCATTATACAGTCACTGAGCCTTTCGTGGCTCACACTGAGGCAATAGCAAATACGGTGGATTCGGAAAAGCAAATTGTCATATTCGTCAATACCAGTACATACTAACATGTTATAAGCTATGGATTGTGCTAAAACCTGTGTCATGAATATATTTTTATTATCTTCCAACCTTACCCCTACCTTCCTAACATAATCAGTTCTCAAAACTTCATGGTGACTTGGTGGGTCACTTAATTGTCCACGAGGCCTCATTCTGGTGTCATGAGCGTAAAAAGGTAATCTAAGGATTAAGGGTGAATAAACAAATACCATAACATTATCGCATCAAAGAGCACTTCATTGGGAATGGAGCAGAACGGTCTCCACTTCAAGACAATGATTTACACACACAAACACTTAAAGAAACACTAGTTATTAGTCAGGGCTGCCGCTCTAGGTCTCCTATTAATTTGGGCCATTCCACGGTGAATAAAGCATTAAAGGTTAAAAAAAGAAAAAGAGTCACTAGTTTTTTTCAACCTGGATCTTTGTATAGAGTAGAAAATACAGTGCCGTAGCGGGATCAGTACTGGTTTTAGTGTATATTCACATTCGTCATTGTTATTATTATAACATTAATGTTCGTTATTGTTAACTATTTTGTGAGCATTTTTAGATGCTCATTGCTCATGATATAGTGACCTGAGCCATATCAATCTTCACAAATTTTGTACCATAGCACAACCATTCAGTTTTGTTCTGTATTTAGAGCACAACCATTTGGAAAACAATATTCAGTTTTATTCTGTATTTAGAGCCAATCCAGAATAAAATACATGTAAAGATAGAACAGTGCACGTCACAGAATACAAAGCATTTTCACGCGTTGTTACAACAACAGGACACCATGTTAATACAACATTCTCAAATCCCCAAGGAATAGAGAATCGATTCCGTTTGACACCAGGTCTAGATCATTCGCAGATCACACCACATAAATGCAAATACAATCGCAAATCCATTGGGGCTTGCAGTTTAAATATGCAACCCTCATGACATCTGTAAAAGGGATTGTTAGATTTTTTTCTGGCTGTTACTTTAGTTGATAACACATTTTAACCCTCTTGCATTTGTCAGTCAAATATATTTGGGGATAATTCATTATTAGCGTTGCTCAGACAATGATGATAGCCGTCTTTCATAGCTACACGTTTTATTAAATAAGGAGTGTCTGCCCCTTCTCCTTTTTCCCCCCAGAAGTAAGTTTGTAGTGTGTTTCTTAATAAGCAGAAGAACAGATAAAATAAATTAGATTTTATTTTAAAGGCAACATGCTTGAACCTATATAATTAACAATGAACAACAACATAAAGAAATAGCAACAGCAACGGCAGATGTAAATCTGTTAAAAATCATCACTAATTCCATGAGGGCATTACATCTATTTTTACATCATACAAAAAGCCTGTCCGATGGAATAGTCATTACAAAGTGGAAACATCATAGCTCACCATATAACGAGTTTGAAGAGACGGATGAATCTCTTCCTACCGGAGAAAGAACCATATTTTCCGTCTATTCATACTCACTAGTCTATTTATCACTAAAAAAAAAAAAGAAGAAAAGAAGAAGACTTTGCTGTATGATTTTGCCAATAAGATGGTAATTTTATGGTGAAGAATTAAATTCAAGAGGAACGACCTTTTCGTTCACTGATCCTGAATCATCTAGGTTTTTCGCCATATGGCTCTAGACGCCACGAACAAAAAAAAAGGACATACAGAAGAGAAGAGAAGAGAAGAGAAGAGAAGAGAAGAGAAGAGAAGAGAAGAGAAGAGAAGAAAATAAGAAAGAAAGAAAGAAAGAAAGAAAGAAAGAAAGAAANNAGAAGAGAAGAGAAGAGAAGAGAAGAGAAGAGAAGAGAAGAGAAGAGAAGAGAGGAGAAGAGAAGAGAAGAGAACAAAATAAGAAAGAAAAAAGAAAGAAAGAAAGAAAGAAAGAAAGAAAGAAAGAAAGAAAGAAAGAAAGAAAGAAAGAAAGAAAGAAAGAACCATACATAAAAATATAATTTTTAAAGACTTGAGGAGCTTTCAGAGGCGAGAATGACAAATAAGACAGGAGTGGAGAAGGCGGAACAATTGGAAGACCGTCGAACAGGAAGAGCTCATTACTGCCAGTCTGAGTGACAATAATTAGAGTTTTGTGTGAGTTATGTGAGAAAGCATTATCGGAACGCATATAAATTATGCCCCTGCACTTGTCTGACACTGTAATCTTTCCTTCTCGCACAGCAGAAGGTGAATGAGGTATGTACACCATAATACGAAACATCGTCAGTACACAAGGGAAGTAATGCGACATTTCTGCCCTGCCATTCGCAACAATGAGCGTCAATAACAAAACATTCGATAGGTCTTGATAAGTTAAAATTGATAACTATTGAGTGCCGAGGGAACAATCTATGAAAAGCCTTCCTGTCTTTGTTGTCTTGTCGCCTTTATCACCCCCTTCCCCTTTCGGGCCAATCTATTCCAGCCCTTCCCCCTGTTCCTCATTATTCTCTCAATATGTGACGAAAAGGACATTTCGGAAGTAGGAAAGGGATTGTGGGTTGGTTTTATGAGAGGATCGAAAGGAAAGCGTTATAATCCTGCCGCAGAGTTTATATTACTCTGGCGATTTACGCGTCCAAGTCAAATCTAAAGGCCTCCTCTTGTGTTTTAAGCCAGCAAACCAAGCCTTATCACGATATACAGCATTTTCTGGAGCCGTCTTGTTGCCGTGTACTTTTGAAGAGCCAATTGTTGACTAATTCCCAGTATTTGTTTGTCATTGGATAGGGGTTCTTAATCCCTGAATTCCTTTTACTTGAACGTGTAACATCGGTTTCTCGAAAGAGAATTGGAGTAAATAAGGAGCGCTCTCAGCTTCTACATTAAAATCCAATGTCAAATCTCAGCATGATATAATGAGAAGTTGGGTTTTTTATATTTTTTAAACTTTTTTTTTGTAATCTCATGTTGGCCTACCTGTTCATCCAGGCCTAGCTGATATATCATTTTCTACGGAGGCAAAGTCTACAAGTATTTTATCAAATACTTGCGTTTTCTTGAAGTGTTAAAGTACAGCAAACGGCTTTGAAAATGTCTTCTGTGGCCGATGAAATATTTCTGCAAGCGCGACTTAAGTTTGCTGCCTTTCATATAGAGGAGTTGCCAACAGACATCGTAGTGAACCTCAAAGAACAAGAAATGGTAAGTAAAATCTACGCTTCACGATGTCAAAGTGCATTAAGGTTTCCAAAGGCAATAAGGACACGGAAAATAACAAAGAACATGTACATAATTAAACTAGTCAAGAATTTAAGTTCTTTCTCATTATGTGGCTTGCAATAAGTAACGATCCAGACAGCCTCTCTATTTCTTGCCACTTGCATCCACTATCCGCGTGTTCAAAATGTCCTCGGCATCTTTTCTCCACTGTCTTTTCGGTCTTTCTCCTACCACATTGTCCTGAGACTCTGCTTTCTGGAACTGTTATTTCTAGAGTATCATATCTTGTTAAGTATCAGAATACAGTTCAGCATCCTTTTTCTTGTGTTGTTCAGCAGCCCGTTTTCCTTAAGCCTAAGTTCTTTGAAGCTGGACTCGTTCTTATTCTGGCCGTCCACGGGGCCTTCAGCATACTGTACTTCTAGAGCACTTCAATTCCAAGACTGCTATCAGTTTTTATTTGCCGTTGCCCAGCGTCTGTGCCTTGTAACCATATGTAGCTGTTGAGAAAATACATGTCCCAAGTGATCTGACTTTTGTTTCATTCGTTGTTTCCCTGCCATATCTTCTTCATCTGAGGCAAAGCTCACATATCGAAATCAATACGTGATTCTTGGGAATTTCAGTTTGGTTTGGTAACACGTTGCACGGACAGTGTCATGTCTGTCCATTTTTTTATGCCCAAAATATAATGCATGACAGAAGTTCATGACAATGAACCTCAGCCTCTCCATGGCTGGGTGATGTCAGCAGCTTGACAAACTGAGGACGGTTTCTTATTCTCACATGTTCCTCAGTCTGGAAAGATGAAAGAATCGGCGAGTGATAAAATCAAACCAGCATGCTGTCAATTATTATGCGACTGGGATCAAAGTAACCACCAAATTTTTAAAGCTGGTCTATCGGTTATTTGGTCGGAAATGAAAGCAGAGCTCCGTCGCTTGACCAGCTGACCTACCTGTACTCTTCGACTGTAAGTTCATTACAGGTTGTTTGACGCCGACGTTCTAACAGACAGAAACATATTGATTCAGGTTACAGGTTACAGTTGGCAGTGAAAGTTATGTACGAGATCTATATCTACTAATTATCGTAGTATAAACATCAGGGGAAGACCTCCTTGGAAAGTGTGGCTATGACCAGGTCAGCGATTTGTCATACAGTCTCCATGCCGAATAGAATTCGTCTTTGTCCATGTAAAGGAGTGCTGGTTACTGGTTAGTAGAACTGACATCCTTGCATTCTGCAGACCCATAGGTGCTCTGTCCTCTGCAGCGATCGTCTTACAGTGTAGATGTTGATGGTGCCGATCGCTCTTTGGTTAATATGTACCCTCTTTTTCAATCCTCGTAGCCTCTCCTGTCGACATATAAAGAATATGACCAAGAGAGGAACTCATCGTACGGATTTAAGTACGTAGTCCGCTGAAAGGTCCCGATGACATTTTTTTCACGGAATCTGTTACGTAAACAAGAACTTATTTTGTTCCTTTCAAATGAAAATGTTCTTAATTAAGGGACGAGCCAATAGACTGACATCAGGTGAGCTGATTGGGCCCTTCATTCATGCACTCCGGTAAGTTGGGTGACGAACTGGCTTACCTGCATACGGGACAAAGCCATACATGCTCCGCCTCTCAACCAAGGATCTCGTAAAAAGTTCTGGCACTAGTTCTCAGATAATCATAGAAATTCTGGAAAGCTCATTGTTAAAGGATGTCATGCCAGAATAAACAACAACAACAAAAAAAAAACAACGGAGAAGAGACAGAAATACATATATAATGAAAGGATGAGAGAGTGCCGAGGTTGAAATTTCTTGCATTAGCACTACTTTACATACATGGCCATGTCGCAACATGGGTGGGTGGGGGNGTGGGAAGAACTGAAAAGACTAGAAAGAATTAACATGGCATAGTACGAGTATAATGCCTGTCTGTCTGTCTGTCTGTCTGTCTGTCTGTCTGTCTGTTTGTCTGTCTGTCTCTCTATCTCTCCCCACCTCTCTCTCTCTCTCTCTCCCTCTCTTTCTCTCTTACAATCACAGTAGGCACTCTTCATAAGAAATGTTATTTTTCTTCACAAAAACGCAATATAGAATTGTTTCTTGGGCTCAAAAATACTTGACGATTCGGAGTTTTTATAAGTAAGAAGGATTACTGAGTGCAGGGGCCGTGGATTTTGAGCGAATATGCAGTTGCTTTTTTTTTTCTTCTGAAAGTAATCCCTGTAAACGTTATGATAAGGCGAGATAAGCCGTTAGCTTGCGCGTAGTAACATACAATTTTATTTTTACGTTAAGATATTCTCTGATTCCAAAGCTTTATCTGTTTTGTTTCTTATAAAAAAAAAAAAAACACTGGACAACACAAAACCTCTGATAACATACCCCCAGTAGTTTTGTCTACGGGGAGGGTGTTGTCAATATTTCACTCAGGTCTTATCGGTTTGTTTCGTTAAAAATTGGCAGCACCGAAAATCTTCCACTGTATTCATGTACCAATCATTACATATCAGAGTATCAATCATTACAATAGGATACATAAATCACTCACTTTCTCAGTATGATTGCTGTACCGCTGAAAAGTCGGTTTACATTGTTATTGGTGATAATCTTATGTGAGTTTCGTAATTTGAAAAGAAGAATCCCTATCTTCATGTTGACTTCCCTTCCCTACAATGATTATCGTTGCTTTTTTTTTCTTTTTTTGGTAGTTGTGGTCTTCTTGGTCCCCATAAAAACGAAGGCACAAAATTGCATGCGATATAACTATATAACACGGACTTAATGAGCTCAAAGAATCATCATAAAGATCATTAATTCATCATGCTCATTCCAAATTTTCCGTGAGTCAGTTATTGAGGTTTTGGGGAATATAGCGCTCTCAACCTGTTGCTGCAAGCAAAACAATGAGGCAGATGTGCTTAGCTTGTAAACTAGGATATAATAACGAGTCAGAATCTTACATTGTTTTAGTAGGAAAATAAAGATAAATGGAAGATCATAGTAATATAAACAACCCAAATCTTCAAAGAAAAACAATGACTTGGGCAAATGTGAAATACGCGTGGTGAAATTTAGCTTAGGGGGATGCGGCGGAAATCGCTTTCATAAAATTTTAATGCTAGACTGAAAGCACGGTGTGTATGTGCTGGGATGCTGGAACATTTTTGCACAGAAACGCTTCCTGGCTATCGATAAAAGAAAATCTGAGAGAAGGTCTTTCCACTCGGGTCACGGTTCAATGGTTGCTACGGGTATCTTTCTTGAGGCAAATTAATGAAGTTGAGATGTGATTTCACAGCCTGTGGCTCACCATGAATTTTAGATGTGGCTGAAAGGACTATTTCATCACAGAAACGATAAGTTTGTACACAATGCCTATCACGTTATGTCTTATCTTCTCTCGTTACCTGTTGGGTTCAGTGAGTTTGTGAAATGGCACGACAGGATGGAAAAAAAAATAACTGCAGAAGGGACAAATGCTATTTCCGGATGTTCCCAATCACCATTTCATTGAGGATTGCTTGCGACCAGATAAAATGATTAAGAGGAAAGCGTTTTATTTTCATTTTTGCTACGGTGCAATAGTGTGCAGATTGGCACACTTCGTGCGTTCTGTAAAAATATGTAAGAATTGGAATATTAAGTCATGCTCGGACTAAGTTTTGGGTAGCACGGTAATGTTTGATCAATGACCTCAAGAGCCAAAAAAAACTAGACTAAAATCGATGGCCGTTCCTGCCTTTTTCAGGATCACGTTTTCTGAGAACAGATTAAGATTTCCTGTGTAAATAATTATTTCAACTCATAATTAAACATTTCTGTAGTAAGACAGATCACTTAACTTAATTTTAAATAACGAATCTGCCTCTGTCTATGGACATCTCGATTAAATTGTGATCACACTGGCCTATCGACAATAGCGGAACCCATTATGTTTTGCTAAACAGTGTGGTTACATGACTGAATGTGGTGGCATTTTTTTTCTCTGTGTTTTACTCCAAACCTAGGTTTTGTCCCTTCTGTAGATACTCATTTTCTGTGGGTGGCACAGCTCTAAATATGATGAGAAGTGTGCACTTTTTGATGAAGCAACACATCTGGTACAGAGACAGAGGAATGCATTCTCAATAGGTCGGCTTATTTGGGGCATCTCATATTTGACTGTGTCAGCTATAACAACCATTTTACAATAATGATTGCCAATGTAAGTCATGATTCTACAGTAGACCTGACGTCATAAGCAAATGTCATGTCTAAGGTATCGTGCCACGTCACCGGCTCCACCCAATAATGTTACGTTATTATACGAGTTCAGTGCGTATGCGAGGCTCTTTCTTTTAGAGATTACACTAATTTCCATGTGTGATGGCCAGTGCTTGTTATATGATGTTTGGCACCGGAGGAGCTGTCTTGAACTAAGGATTGGCCAATAACATTGTGATTTAAATCCAGTATTGCCTTGCGGTCATCTCAGGGCCCCTTCATCACGAGCATACAATTAAACTAATGCTACGCCAATATTTTTTAGGCTTTGTTTGGAGATTGGTATGCTACTAACAGAGCCAGGCAACCTGAAATTAATCAAAATACACTAAAAAAAAAAGTTAAAACAATAAATTTGATTGAATGTATGTAATGAAAGTAATCAATGTAAATGGTAAAGAAAGTGTTTTTAATCACAATAAACCTATATAGTGAATATATGTGGAAATGCATAACATGAAGTTGACACGGTTGTTTGACAGTTACTTGCCTTTATAACGTTGAATTTAATTCTTAGTTGAACATATGTGGGAATTCGTAAATGGAACTGTCACGTTTGTGTGACATTTACGTGCCATTAAAATATTGAATTTAATCTTGTATTTGTTAGTCGTGAGAAAACAAAATGAACTGCTTGTAGCGTCAAACGTTTAGCTAATATTATATTTGGTGTCAGTGCCATACGCTCTTTCAAAGACATCGAGGGTAAGGGCCAGCCGAATAAAACAGTTTGTTTAATTCAATCGCTGATGAATTCTAAACGGGAGTAATGAATGGTTAAATGTGAAACGGAGACTTCTCTCCGATCATGTTATGAAGAGTTCACGTATAAACGGGCGGTTAATAAATGGGCAGGTCCCATCGTGTGATAGGGTCAATGACTTGTGTGTGAATCTTTCATGAATAAGCAAGCATACAAGACGTTTAGTTCAATGATGAACTAGCTGTTTATGGACATAAAGAACCATTTATGTGACAGTTAAGATAGCGGAGTGCCCAGATCTCATGCTCGAGCATATTTCAGAAGAGATTACTGGGTTCGGACTGTTTCCTTTCCCACAGACTTGAATGGGAGAAGAAATAAATTATGCAGCGTGTGAGATTACATGGTCGCCTATTTCTGTCTCGGGACTTCACATCAGTCGAAGTGAGCAATGCATTTGTATAGTCTTGAATCTTGTTAATTTCCACCATTATTTTGAGTGGACATTCTGATGGCTATATAAATTATTCGGGTTTGCGTTTCTTCCGCCCTGGACAAGATGTAAGGGATAAAGATGTGGAAAAAACAAAGGCCAGCTCTTCACTTGTAACCGTAACTCAGTATTATTTTAGATTAAGCTGCAAAGATAGATAAAGCAATCTAGATTGCTAAAAGGAAGGCTGGACTGAACCTAAGCTTTTTGACACCTTTTAACAGAACAAATCTTTGAAATCACTGATTGTGTGCAAGCTAATTAATCCTTTAATATATAAAATCTCTCTTTTTAAGGGGCCTTGCCAGCTAATTTCAGGGTGTAGAAAATGTAGAATAATCTATGATCTAGATAAGGCATCCTATTTTAAAGTTGCAAGTATAAATGTAGTTGAGGCCTATCTATTAGCACGCAATCAAAACCAGCCTAACAGAAAATTGGGGAGCAAGTCAGTCGGAGAGCGGTGACTGTCTTTGAATGAGATTTGTGAAATATTTTGGGCGTTGACCGCCTTGTTTCTTCCTATTAAGAAATAGGGCAATGGAAGTATTTTAACCTTCATAGGAAAAAAAAACATATTCCGAAATCACGGTAGCATTTGTAGAATAACACATATCAATATTGTATGGGGTCCAAAAGAAGAAAAAACAATAGAAGCCAATAACTCTATGAGCTCAAACACCGTGGCTCCGATTTCGAATCGGGTTTCCAGCTAAGAATCAGCAATATATATGTTTGTGAGAAGGCGAAAACTGATCAGATGTAAATTTTTAAAAAAACCCATCAAATCAGCTTTTGTCTAGACTAATCAAAGATACTTTTAGTCGGATGCAGACTGACTTCACATTCGTCAGACTTTGGTGACGGTAGTGACCTTAAGCCGAAACGAAAATTAATTTAATTCATAGTGATCAACAACATGGTACAGCATTCTCCCGTTTTTTTGCTGGTTCGGAGATGATAACAAACTGAAATAGGAATCATGGTATTCGAGTCCATATGTCCACTGGAGTTTCTAAGCTGTGAACGACTGCAAGCAAATACGTAGATACTCAACATCAGGGTCTATGCTGTTGGATGTTTTGGGCGTATATGAGTAGTCCAGTGCCCAGTTTTATACCACAGAATTCACCTTTGCTTATCAGCCAGCCAGGACAGACAAAGACTCTCGTACATGCCATGGTCTCATAGTGAGGTCCAAATGCCTTATATAATGACTCAGTAATTATTGTCACTGGAATAAGCGTTGACCGGCAGACAGACCTGCCAAGTAAATAAAAAGTAGGCATCGGCTGGCCACGTTAAGCCACATGGAAAGTTTTTTCCCAGCTTTCCGGAAGGGTGAATTAAACATTTTAGGCTATAGACCTACAGTAAAACGGAACCATTTCTTTTCAGATGAAGCAGAGATCCACAAGACAACCATTTCGGTGCTATGCCAGATTGGCCGTGATATGTACTCGGCTATGTAAGCAGAGTTTAGAGAAGTAAGTTTTTGCCTCCCTATTGTGCAACTCACGGAGTTCACAATGAAAGTTTGTCTAGGCTAAGCATTGCCCTAGGTTGACTCCTACACTGTACAGATTCAGAAGGGAACTGATCTTTTAGCACTGTGTTATGAAGGTATAGGGTAACGCCAGTTGGTGCTGAGATTGGCCAGAACGCCATGCGTTTGTCTAATAATTCCCTTCTTTTAATCAGTTAATCAGTCAAGAATAATTTCTATCTACCATAGTCTTTTTTATGACATGAATGATGTCAAGGCACTTGCTTTAATGAGGCTTGCCTTTTCACAACTGATTTGTATGCTGGGTCATTAAATTTCCATTAATTCCATCATTGTTTTGAGGGGTTTCATTGTGATTCGTCTGAGAACAGTATAATATTCTGAGGTCCATCTCTCTCTCTCTCTCTCTCTCTCTCTCTCTCTCTCTCTCTCCTCTTTACTACAAACTGATGACAGACTTAACCGTAGTTTAATGTCTAAGTGAAGCGATGACACCTATGGAATTTCATATAAGCAATAACCAGTGGTGGAGCTAGCGATATACAACATGGGCCGTGAACCCTGGGTCCTGCGTTTTTAAGAGGCCTCGGGCCTAAGGACGAGAAAGATGTTTAATGAAACAAAAAAAAAATGAGAAAAGAGAGACAGAGACATAGTCTAGACAAAGGCAGAGTAGGAGTGGGGTCATGCGACATTTCAAGTTTTGTCTTAATATTGTCACGAATAAAGAAGCTTCTGCAGCTTTCTCGGACCCAGGGACCCTAAGACCCGATGTCCACCCCTGTTTGTGACATTCAGGCCTCATGTTTGCTAACCAGTACCTGGACCATAACCTTCATCAGTAAGCTCTCAGTGAATCAGTGCAAATATCGTTAGTTCTTTAACACTCTGATCTCCTGGAATTCGAGTCCGTAAGGTACTATTGTATTACTAACAAGATGATTCATCACAGTCAGTTTATCTTAATATTATTTTACCACCACTAAGATAATATCTACCTTCTCTGACACTCACCTTCACCAGCTTACCTCTGTCTTCTCTGGCAGTTATCTTCACTAGCATAGCTCATAGCTCTACCTTCTCTGGTAGTAACCTTTTCCACCATACCTCTACCTTTTTTGGTACTTACCTTCACCAGCATACCTCCACCTTCTTCGGCATTAACCTTTACCAACATACATCTACTTTCTCTGGCACTAACCTTACTAGCACACCTCTACCTCCTATGGTATTTACCTACACCAGCATACCTGTCATTCCCTGGCACTTCCCTTTACCAGCATACCTCTACCTTCTCTGGCACATATCTTTACCAGCATACCTCTTCTCTGGCACCAATTTATCGTATCTGTTTGTTTCTTTAAATGAGCAAAAAATTTTTGACCCCAGCCTCGCACTTGCCCGTGGTCAGTATGAATCTGTCATGCAAGTGTTGGATGAGTACGGTGCTCGACTATCTTGGGGAGGCCTCGTGTTCAGTGCCCAGGATTACAGAGCCAATAAGCAAGTAAGGACATACGGATCTATTTCGGTTTTTTACCCATATTGCACTTGACGTTACATAGGAATGAATCAAAGTACAAAAACGGCTTGCTCGATTTACAAAACTACTGTTACATACACGTGTGGATGCTGCACACATAACCATCTTGGATTAGCCAACTACTTTATTGCCGATGTTATGCACAAGAACAAAAGCAGGACCCAGCACATATACGCATATATATACCAGCTGGATGATATAGCCAACACAGTGAGCTAGGTCCCGTTTTTTTTCTTGTACCAGCATGACGTCAATTATTATTGACAAAATCTAGACCTAGCACTGATGTTCTGCTGAAATTCTTCCTACTAACTAGAATATTATTCCCAAGTTAGTGTGTGTATAGGGGACTGTCTGGCTAGGTTGATAAGAAATAAACTGCATAATTCCTAGCCACCTTATTTAACAACGGTCAAAAGAATCTGGACACTTTGCACAAATGGAAAACAGTTCTCGGGATTTCCCATTCAGCGGTAAATCACTCGGTAGCTCCAGTAATCTACTATGCAGCCTTTAGTTAAGTACCCTTTAAGATCCACAACGGTCATGATTCCTAATAACCCTTAATTAGCATATCCACTATACTTTTATGTTCATAACTGTCAATCTATGGACTAATAAATTTTGAATAATTCATGAAATTATGCTTTTTTCTCCCTTTTCAGCATTGTGTCAACATTGGCGCTCGTCGCTTATTAGAACAAGATCCATCAAGCCGCTCAGAAAATGATATAAACACGGTGAGAGATACTGTGTGATTGAGTCTGGTTATTATATTTATAAACACATGGATTTACTCCTAATAATACTTCAAGTCTACGTTGGAATATAATTCAAAGGTAAATCTTGAAGCGAGGAAGCAGTTTATTTCTAACCTTATTACAGTTTTAGCCTGAAGATTCTTGGTAATGCTGAAATAACTTGTGTTTCCCTCACAGCTTCTGGTCGCTCTGCGCAATATTCCAGCCTTTGCCGAATACCCCAAGAAGATGCAGCGACGGTTGTGCCAAGTTGGCCGTTTTGAGGCGTAAGAAGGCTGCTCGTTGATGTTGTTGTTGTTGTTAGCATCACTTTATTGTTGTCGATATGTTGTCGCTGTTTCACGGCTCCGTTGTCGTAATTGTCGCCAAAGTGTTTAATAGCATTAAGGTATTGTAAGATATTGTAGCTGTGACGAATATCACAAGTGGAAATAGAGGATATAAGGGAATAAATACAAACCAATTGCTAACCATTAATTGGTGAATAAAAAATAGAGGAGATTAGTCATGAAAGACTGATAGGCCTAGTGTTATAGACAAACGAAAAAAAACCCAACTAAATGAATTAGGTTTTACAAGAAACAACAAAGAGGCCACAGAATCTCTAGGATAGAAGAGACAGGTAGTTTAACAGATTTACATGCAATGTCTTAAGCATTGTCTAGACTAAGTGCTATATCTCTTGATAAAGTAAATTGGAATCACTGTGTTTCCAAAGCTAAAAGTGTCTGTGTAGTGTAGACATGAGGAACGGGGAGTAGGGTTGGGGGTCGTAGGGAGAAGGAAATCAGATTTACTTAAGTGTTTTTAAATTCCTCTTCGATAAAACGTATCCACGCCGCTCCCTTTTATCTTGGCATTAAAAGATTCGATGGAATTACGGACAGGCTTACATGTCCTGATCTGAAAAACATTGAAGCTCAACATGATAAATTATTATCTAGTATAGACATACGCAGTTCTTTCTACAGTCTTAAAAAACTTGTGAAATCCTGGTTTGCTTGGTTTTGGGGGTCGACATCATGGCCCGCCGAGCTATCCCATGATATTATGTATCCTGTCCACGCCTAGCAGATAGCGTAGCGTGGGAAGGCTGATTCTTCCCGTCACGTGCTGATTNCCCGTTCTTTTCCCGGACGTCGACGCTGCCTGATTATAACCATGGTTATGATGCTGCAACTTCAGGCAGAAGTTCGTAAATTCTGAATACTTAAAAAAATCAATAGGTTGATATCGCCACTCGTATCTATTTGTAAAATCGTCTCAGCAAACTCATCTCAGAGAGTAACTTCTTTCCGCTTTGGGACGTACAAGGAAAGAAAAAGGGAGGGAGGGAGGGAGGGGACAGATTTCTACGACTGTAACGCCTACTGGCTACATAAAAACCCCTCACTTACATGATCTCCAAGTACACATTTGGCCCCAGGCGATTACTGATAACTTGATTTTTATCAATTGCTGATAACGTCAGGCGCTGTTTTTAGCTAAGCTGCTCCATGCCTAAGAAAGCAAAAGGCTGAAGCATGTAAAGAAATACAAAAGTGTTATCAGACTTTTGCACGAATTAATAAAAAAACAAACAAAACAATGGCGTCATGTGCTTAAATCTACAAGACTTAAGTACAATGGATTATTTCGTTTCATACGATCGGAGGGATATGTTGTCTCTGGAGACACTATTTATGCCGTAAACAAATCAATTCATTTAAGAAACAAATTAACCCTAACGATTCCCTGTAAAGATTTTCGTTTACTCAATTTCTCATGTACGCACTGACGGCTTTAATAAAATATTATGACCCTCGCTAAAGATGCTGCTTATACAGTGTAATAAAAACAACAAACAAAAAACACCCCGTAAAATTAATTGAATTGCTGACGGAGATCTAGGTTTTTTCCCATTGCTACCATTACGAGCCAGAAAGAAGAATGCATGTACAACATTTTTGCTGTGGGAATCTTTTTTTTTTTAATTTTTATGTCAAATCTCGATAACATATGGGGATGGGAGAAAAGAGTAGACAACCCCACTCTGCTGCCTAAGGATAATCAACAGCCCGTCATTACTTCCTCTTACTTCACAGGTACGAGCCAAGGCGAGTGGTGCTGCGCGAAGGCGACCCTCCCCGCTCTTTCTACTTCATTCTCTCAGGATCAGGTAAGCCTTACCTGCCAGCAGTTCAAAGAAAACTTCTGATTATGTCCCCTTTCCGGGAATCCTCGAGAGCCTTCTTGGGCAAGATCTCTGTTCTAAACCAGTTTTTATAACGCGTGACTCCTTCATGTTATTATGCTGTTTGACGTTTCAGAATTAATTAAAGAGCTACGCTGAGATTAAATCAAAGGCAAGTATGATACTGCCTAGCCTTTTCCCGAAGTATTCATTAAGTAATTCGAAGACCAAACGCAAGCAGTAAGCACAAGCAGTAGTTAGCCGTGAAAAGAAAATTATAATAGAAATACCTGCTTTACCTGAACGCGTCTCTTAACTATAATATTATATACAAAAAAGTGTAGAGACTGCAGACGGGTGTGAATAGTAGTAGTGTAAATAGTGGAAACTGATCCCGTCATAGAGAGACCTGAAGAAGACCTGTTGGTTTGAAAGCTTGGGGACTGTACCATAAGATTTTTAGTAATTATTTAATTAAACTGTTTTATTTCATTTCTATGACGGGATCAGTTTCCACTATTTACACTACTATAATATTATAATATGAAGCCGCGAACATTAGTGACAACACCCACGTATCGTATACATTATCCTCTTGCCCATCTACGTTTTTATCCCAAAGAAAGTAAGGAGAGACACAGTAAAATTATGATTATCACAGAATTCTTACATATTAATGAGATGTCATTTTTCTTTCCATCTCAGTTCTTGTCACGGAGTTTAACGCAAAAACTGGAACATCTCGGACGCTAGTTGAGCTGGGTAAAGGCATGTCATTTGGAGTAAGTCATGGATGGACTAAACAGATGTTGTTGTTGTTGTTGTTGTGGTTGTTGTTGTTGTTGTTGTTGTTGTTGTTGTTGTTGTTGTTCTTGTTCATGTTCTTATTGCTGTTGTTGTTGTTGTTCTTGTTGTTGTTCTTGTTCTTGTTGTTATTCTTGTTGTTGTTGTGGTCCTTGTTGTGGTTGTTGTTGTTCTTGCTGTTGTTATATCATTATCGCTATTGTCGTGGATGCCACTACTTTTGTCTTTCTTATCGTCATCATCGTTATCATAATGATCATCAGTTGCAGGAACACACAAGAAGTTCTAAAGCAGAAATTATTAGTAATCTCTATAGTGACGGATTTAGGCATGGGCACAACGGGCTAGTGCTAAATGTCCCGCGCTTGCTCGGGGCCCCATGACGGAGGACGAGAAAAAACAATAATGGGATGAGGAGAGGGGAGGAGAGAGAGAGAGAAAGAGAGAAAGAGGGAGAGAGAGAGAGAAAGAGAGAGGGGGGAACGAAAAGGGGTGTGGGAAAGGGGAGAGTTGGAAGGAGCCGGACTTGTGTTCATTTTCGTTTGAGAACTTGCACAGAATTACGGCAACTGTGCATGTTGAAGGCAACTAAGGGTGCATTCAGCAGTCAATGTAATTCTTACAATGGTAACTGATCCCATCGTTACTGCGCAAGCTCTCAGATGTTAAACTTGCTGCTGTAACAGAGTTACCCCAAGTGTGAACTTCTAACGGTGGGAGAAAGAGCCCTGCGTTATTTCGTGCCAGGGCCCCGGGGACCCTAAATCCGCTCCTGAGTATCAATAATTCTTTGAACATAAGATGAACTCTCTAAAATGGAAACCCACATCATCACCGTGGTCATCTTTTTCATCGTTGTCCTCAAAGTCATCACTATAATCCTCGTCGTGGAAATTTTAAGAACGGGATGTTAAAGAAGCTGCCAAGTTGAAAAATTAGGTTCAAATGACCTGCGAGATTTCAACAGAATGAAAATATGGAGAATAAAAAAGATGCAGTGAAGCTAATCGTAAAGAAAGGAGATCTTTAGTGTATATTAAACAGACAGAAAGAAATGAAGAGAGAGAGACTGTTAATAGAAGGAAGGACGGATGAATAACATGTGTCTGTCTTGTTTCCAGGAACTTGCTGTTATTTCCAACAAAAGACGTCAGGCAACCGTGTGCTCTAAAACAGACATAGAACTGTTGTGTATATATGGATCGGTAAGCATGCACTGTTTCTTTGTTTACTTGTAGAGATGTTATCGTAGTTCAAATCCTCTTGGTTGGTTATTTGTCGGTATTTGTAGTATTATAGAGCTAGATGCCCCATTGGAATTCTTCCAAACTACCCAAAGATAATGTCACTGACCCTTGATAAAGAACATCAGGGAGTCCTACTTTCTTTTTATCAGTCAGAGGGATTCGCGGAGCAAATCCCCTTTTTCAGTGTATAAATTCACATTTCAGATACACAAACAATGGAATCCTTCTGTTCGGACTTTACTAACCTCCTCGTCTCCCCCTCCTTCTCATTTGGACGACAGTCTCCAAACCTCACTTCTCAAATTTCAACCTCTCCCCTCCTTTTCCCTTCCCCTCCGGACCAAGGCTTAGGATCGAAACCCTTTTCCCCCTAACACCGAAGTTCCGTTCCTGATTCTACCGTAACAATATCTTATTGTTTCTGAACTCTTGACTTTTCTTAACATCAAGCTTCGAAGAGGGTTAGGGCACGTTGATGGTTTATGTATATAACTGTTTAATTTCATAAACTTTGCATTGTATGTTTTGTATTTTCTGTATTGTTTGCTCCGATATAAGTTTGTACAAGAGCTGAAAGAACTGAATTGAACTGAACTGAATTAAATCGATCCAACCCTGTCTATAGCAAGAAAGCGCCCATAGTCTTTAAAGTTGTCCACCTTGTCCCTGACCTGTAAGTTGAAGCTCATTGGTCACAGGAAACTAAGTAGGTGTACTCCACTAAGGGGACTTAACCTGAATCTCATGGTTAGATCAGAGTTAACCATAATCTCAAGGTTGCGTCGCACTTCTTTGTTGTTAGTAGGGATCAACAAGTACAAAACAATAATCTGTTTACCTCGATTGCCCACACCTTAGTGTATATGTCGAACAAGATCAATACTCACTTAAGAACCAGGTGTGGCGTCTTGGTGTGCTAGCTGACATTTTATTATTTGCCCTGCCAATACCTTTGAATCAAACATGTCATTCATATATTATTTCAAAGCTTTGACGATAATTTTCTGAAACAATGCATCCATCTGGAAAATCAAGTGCCCATGTTATGTTCCTGGCCTATTTTTAGTCCCATTCAGTGGGTTACTGGGCAAGCATGTTTTCCGTTGCATTCCACAACATGTCTGTCAGAGAACGTGCCTTCAAACGATAAGTGTGCAAAGAGTTATTATGTATAGTCGTAGGGGAAGCATAAGGACGAAACAAAAGCCAAAATACAGTTGTGATCATCTGTAATACTATCGTATTAATATTCTTCAAAAATGGCTTAAGTCAGATTTCTTCATTTCTACACAAAAATTAAGGATATTTTGCTTTTTATGAGATCACGGCCCATATTGGCACGTTAGGAAAATTAAAATACACCAATATTTTACGGCCAAAATTGCAGCTGCAGAGGACAGGCTAACCCTTTTTTTTTTATTCTGTGCTATAACATTTCCAATACGTTTTTTTCTGAAGTGTGACAAACAGCAGGCCATTTCGAAGCACAATGACACAGAGAATGTTTTGTTTCCAAAACCGATCTCTTGCGGATCATTATAGACAGTGATAGACATGCGCATTGCGCAAGGCACTGGGGGTCCCAGCACGTTACGAAACAGTTGTGAAAGTCACACGTGATTCTATAAATATTGAACGTAACACCAGGAAATGCCGTCCGTAAAAGACCCGAACTTGAAAATAAAATTCCTTATTAAAAACTAACCCTTTTGATTGTGGAAAAGCACTTCAGATCGTTGTACCGTAATCCGGCGGTGTCGTAATGGCCCAGTATGGCGAGACCTGTAAGGCAGACCTATAAAACCAGGTATTGTAAACCCAGGTGCTGTCATATCAAATGCCTTTCTCTTGGAGGTTGCTTTGATCAAAGCAGGTCGTAAATATGCAGAGCTCGAATATGGAGACAGTCTTGCAAGCTTGGGCGGCGAAGGCCTTGAGGCATTATTCGTCGAAGGAACAGGTGAATGAATGAATAAATAAATAAATAGATAAAAAATTAATAATTAAATAAATAGGTAAAAAATAAATAATTAAATTAATAGGGAAAAAAATAAATAAATAGATAAAAAAATAAATAATTAAATAAATAGGTAAAAAATCAATCAATCAATCAATCAATCAATCAATAAATAAATAAGTACATAAATAAATAAATAAGTAAGTAAATAAATAAATAAATAAAAATAAAAAAATTCACTGCTTCTGACTACAGAAACGACAGATATTATATGCGATATATAGATTTACATATATATATACATTATAGACTTTGGTTTAGATGGACAAACCAGTTGTTTTAATGAGATTTCCTAAATCCGTTGAGTAGGTAAATCTGAGTGTAATTCTTAGGATGTTATGCAAATCCTAACATCAGCTGAATCCAGATAACTCTAGAGCAACCTTATCGATGGGTCTATGCACTTAAGACTGAGATTAGAAAATTCTTTGTTCACCTTGCTGTAACAGCCTATTTTTATGATTGTACTGAAACATACTGTTATAAATATGTTGGCACCATGAACAATTAAGAGTTTGCTATTGACTCCGCTTAATGGCAACTCCACGACATGGTGACAAAAGAAAGTTGATTAGACGGAAGATGCAAGTGAGTGGTGCTGTTGACTTTAATCTTTTTTTTTTTTAATTTTACGAAAAAAAGTTTGGGTTACAGAACTTGCGAATAGGTTGAGTGCAACTTTATATGGCCACAAAAATATATATTCAAATCCATGCAGCTGAAAATTTACAGCATTAGAAGATAGATATTTTCTTCTAGAGGTGCACCTTTCAGTTATTTGGGTGCTATATCACGTAACAACTGAAAAATTTGAAATATGTGTATCAGTAGTACGTCCTGTGTGAAGTCAGATCTAACACACTGTCTCCAGCGGCATGTCACTTTTGTGACATGTGTTTTTACTGTTTGATGTGCTGTGACAAAAGAATAGCACCTAGTCTAGATCACAGAAACTTCCAGCAATTAGAAATTATTTCTGCTACTGAATGTACTCAGAAATTTTATTCCAGTTTTTTTTCCCTTAATCTCTCAAAAATTATTGGACTCACTTTGAAGAAATGTGTGTGTGTGTGCGTGTGTGTGTGTGTGTGTGTGTGTGTGTNTATCACGTAACAACTGAAAATTTTGAAATATGTGTATCAGTAGTGCGCCCTGTGTGAAATCTAATCTAACACACTGGCCCCAGACGCATGTCACTTTTGTGACATGTGTTGTTATTCTTTGTTGTGCTATGACAAAAGATTAGCACCTAGTCTAGAACACAGAAACTTGCAGCAATTAGAGATTATGTCTGCTTCTGAATATGCTCAGAAATTTTATTCCAGGTTGTTTTTTTTCTTAATCTCTTAGAAGTTATTGTACATACTTTGAAGAAATGTGTGTATGTGTGTGTGTGTGTGTGTGTGTGTGTGTGTGTGTGTGTGTGTGTGTGTGTCTGTCTGTGTGTCTGTCTGTGTGTCTGTCTGTCTGTCTGTCTGTCGCTTAAGTTATATGGTTGATACACAGCGCATCCAGTGCTCTCCAGGAAGCGTTGCTTTCATTTGCTGTCTTCTGTACTTTTTGTCATTATCTCTCCCTCAGGAATTTGAAGAGATTTTCATGGCTGGAGGTCGGGACATTCTTGCCAGCGAAAAGCAGAGACAGTTTGTAAAGTAAGGACATGTTTATTCATACTTACAAATTAACAACAGGATCTCCCACCATCGCAAGAATTGCATTAGTGCATCGGTGTTGAATGCACCCATAAACTTTGTAACTTTCAACATGCAGAGTGAATATAATTCTAACGATGATAGGAGACACCATCGTTAAATGCTCAAGGTCTCAGTAATCTTCTGTCTGTCTTTGACATTGTTTCCTATATCGCTCTCAGCATCCCACTATCGTCATCGGCATTGATACCATCACCATCGTCGTTGTTGTTGTAAATATTATTAGTCGTCATCATTTTGATCATCATTATCACCATCATTATCATCTACAACAATTAGGATAGTAAATTTAGCACCCAAACAACATCCTGCATAAAATCTGAATGTTTCGTTGTTGTTGTTGTTGTTGTTGTTGTTGTTGTTGTTGTTGTTGTTGTTGTTGTTTGAATTTCAAAACTTCACATGTGTACCCCTACTCTCTATCGACCATACTGACCACTCACCTAAAACTTGCAAAGCAGTCTTAAATGTAAACACACGGACAGCCAGGGCACTAAAAAGTATATTCCGTCAATATCCGATTCTGGGGCCTTTAAAGAGCTGTGCGTGCTCCTGCAATGGTTATCGCAAATGCTGTTGGCCTTAGATCACTCTTATGAATCGTTGGCTCGTATCCCGACATTATCATGTGTGAGACAGAGCTGAATGGAGAAACAGCATTTTAATATGTCCCTTCTTTAAGCTCTCCTTTAGGTTCGGTTATTTTTCGTCTGGCGACCCTTTAAATGATTTAGATTCCTAATTCCCCAACTTCATTTCCTTCTGACCCCCCTTCCCTCCCTCCNCCCCCCCCCCCCTTTTCTACTCCTCGTCGGTGGTAGGCAACTTCCCAGATAGAACTACAGAATTAAAAATTATAGGCTACAGATGCGCTTATAGCGGGTGACATTCCGAATGTGGCGACAAGTCATCATAGCCGCAAACCCATACTCTCAAGACACCGCGACTGACAAATTGTTAATAAGCATAGTAGCCATTTTACGTTGGATAAGAACGAAATAATGTTATGTGGTTCACATGGAGACATAGGAAGTATGTGTTAGTGACGTTATTTACAGAGATTAGTAATTCTATAGAGTTTTTAGTATATTATATGTATATAAGTGTTGATCTAGAACTAAGAGCTAATAAAACTATAAGCCAAGAGACTGCTGAGGTTCTAAGTACCCTAATATGTTTTGTCATTTTCTTTGTTCCTAACGCTGAATGCGGTTCCAACACCTCTCACCTCGATCTCTCACCCTACCCCCGTTTTGCTTGTTTTTTGTTTTTTTTTGCTTTCCCTCCCCTTTTCTTTAAATATCTTCCTCTTCTTGAATAAGTCAACGCTAGCCTTGTTGTCCAGCTCTTCAAAGGCCCCAGAAAATCTCAACAGCATACAGTAGAAAAGCTGGAAAGGAATCGGTCGGGGGTACTCAAGACTGAGTTGGAAACCATGAGGACAGACGAGAATTATGTTATCTCCGATTCTGTCGCTGTTATCATGAGAACCTGCAGGCAGTCTGCCGTGGAGTATTAGAGCTATTACAATTTAAACACCACACGGTAACCCAGGGTCGTAGCAAAGATCACCCTTCTCGCCCTTGACTGCTTTGGTCTTTCTCTTTTCATAATTATGTTTCTAGTATATTCCAGCCAAATGCTGTAAATCGGGAAGATCTCTTCTTACAAACGGGTTATTATAATAGGCCTGCTGGCATATTATTCGCATTCTACCCAGTCTATCATCATCCTCGAAAACGGACGTAGGGGCAGGTGGGTGGGAGGAGGGAGAGGGGCGATGGAACTGGGACACCCTGAGTACATTTCGTAAGGCTTAAGAGGACCACTCGGAGTCCACTCCGCAGGCGTTTCCATGCCACAAGGCGCAGTAGCTTTTGGTACAAAATGCACAGACACCCGGTATATTAATACATTCTTACAAGTGATTTCATGCTGTTATGTGCATGATTTGAAAAAAAAAAATCCACTTTTATTTGCCCCGCAGGGAATTCTTCTGATATTACCATTATATAAAATAATACATTTTATTTTCATGATATAAAAATATACAACAACACGCATAATGCATATAATGCCACTGACAAATTGTAAACAAAAGTCATCATAATATCATTGCTAGTCGTCGCGGTGTTGTGCCCTGGTCTTCCCAGGCTCTCAGCCAGGTACCCATTAACAGCTGAGTCGAGCGAGGAAATACAAGTAAAGAGTATTTCTTAAGCAAACCACATCGCAAACTGTCCGGCCCTTGAATCGTATCCACAACCGTAGACTTGACAGTCTTCAGTTTCTGAGAATTACTCACGACTCGCACGGCCACGCAATCTCCATTAATGATTATTAATATTGCTTTTTCTACATACAGTGTTTTGTAACATTTCACAACACATTTATAGCTTATTTATTGTCCCAAAATGTCAAAGGAGACGATTATTGTTGGTTGTCTAGGCATGTCGCCCTTAATTTAGATTCTAGGATGATAGGCTTATCTTCGATTTGATATTTACGAAGAATATGGCAGTGATCTGGCTGTCGACGGCACTCGCGTGTCAAGTCTGGAACAAAGTGGACTTTAGTCTTCACCAGAAACCAATCAGCTGTCACGTGGTCTATGAAATCAGACCTTATCATTTCCTGGATTTATTTACACTCAGTAGGAGCCGGGCGATACCAGAGATTTGCACTAATCCACGCCGATTAAATGAATGAGGTCTATGCATTGCTTCCGGGTGTCGGTCGCTTTGGTCACGTGACCAGATTTAAACTAACGCACCATTTTGCACTTTGGTGTGAAATCTTCCATGTCAAATCAAAATAGAGTGGCTCCACAGTGGCAACCAAGGCCTGTTCAAATTAAACTATTCTAAACTCCCACGGTTTTTTTCTTCTAATCAGACGTTTGCATTGAAAATGCTTTGGTGTGCAACTTGCTGCAGCTCTCCTTGTATTTGACGTGGAAGATTGCACGCCAGAATGCAAAATCGTACATTAGATATGGTGATGTATTACCTTCGTCATGTGACCAAGGGAAAGGGCTGCATAGACCTCTTTGCTGAGGGTGGTAAGATTCTGCCTCACCAGACTGCTATCTCCGCTATGTTTTCACCATGATACTCATATAATATGCAGTTGCTCCTACGGGCTGTGGAAGCTGGTATCGCTCTATGAATTTACTGAGTGCATTAGACGTTTGTTCAAATAATGAAAGGTTAATTTGTTTCATCCCCGTGGTGAACGAAAAGGGAGGTCCTTTTTATTCTGTGGGCCGTCCCTCTAAGCAATGGAAGTATGAGTTCCTAAGCAAACCGAGATGGCTGCAACTGATGCGGAAGAGCTGGAAAAGATTGCGCTGATTTGCGAGTGATGTTTGCAGTCTTTATTTTTTGACTGCGTTTATTAGTATTCATGCCACTGTTGATTCTTGCCATATTCTCTTCTGACACAGGGCCGTTGACAAAAAGTTCCACTAACAAATTTGAAAGCGTAGATGGTGGCCGGCATTGTTGCTGAGCTTCTTTGACCACGGCTCAGAAAATTTGATTTGAGCTCAAATGTTAGACAATTTTGTTTTTCCCAACTCAATTTAGAGAGGAAGAATGATGTAAAAAAAATCACACTTTTAAGTCATAGTCACTACAGACAGGACTAAAAGACCCTGTTCTAGTCTAATCGATTACGTCCTTGATATGACTGTCTAGTTGCGCCACTGAGAAAATGGGGTCCCGATCTGCCCTGGCATGTATAGCACGAGAATTTAATAGGTTTGGACTGAGAGGACAGGGTCGACTGCCCTTATCGAATAGCCGTCAGAGTGAAGTTGGAGTCACTCGAGTGACACATATTACCGGCCGTTTCTCTGTGGCGAATTTGAATGGCTCATTCTTGACAAGTGGTGTTACTTGTATATTAGACCTGATCGTTGGGAGTATGCTAACTTAATTTAGTTCTGTTTGAATTCAAGAGCTTCAACAGGCATAATGCTGTGGCATGAGAATTTTTACTATACTGTAGAGTACTTTATCCATGTAACACTATACATGCATTGTTATTGAGATGTGATATATAAGCATCATAATTTCACTTCACATCGATAAAACATACTATATATAATACTGAATCACATCTTGTGTCTAATTATAGTCGATTCCGCCTAATTGCTATGTTTCTGGGCATGGAAAAATTGTGATTAAAGGGACCTGAAATTATCCAGTGACTTTTTAATAAATAGATTATATAGTGTTCTATTTGATAAAAACTAGTGATTAAATAGAATTTGTGATTTACCGGAAATGTGTGCTGTCGCCAGCTACTTGTGATTTCGTGACAGAATCAAACTGAGGATCAGTAGTTAAATCCTGTTAGTTCCCTCACTCCTTCGTAATTAATACGACATGCCAGGAAGCGCTTGTGGACTACTGGCTAAACCGTCTTAGATTTTCTGCCCCCCAGTTGTTTTGTGGTCATTGCTTTTCTTTGGAATAAGAAAGATAGTTCCGTTTTCTTGTTGGTTGTTAAAATTAGAGAAGTGGTTTATGAGTTCTGAATTCAGTTTCCACCAGGTGTTAAAATGATTGCTTAGTAAACTAAGGTTTGTTCTGGCTGTGCATTGTTCTCAAAAAGCTGTGCAACTATTGTGAATTGAGTCTGATAAAATAATGACAGCAGTCTGTTTAGCAACAAAATCATATTAGACATAGTTCAAGTCAGATAGTTATATATTGTTCCTCTTTCCTTCTCCTGAAGTGCGGATATTTCATTCTGTGCAACATTAAAGCTAGATTAAATGACGGCACTTGGCTACCGTAATGGTAATTACTCTCTCTATATTTGTTTCTGAGATGAATCTTGGTAAATGAATTTAATATTCCCGAGAAGACCGTGCTTGCGAATATTCACATGTTATGACACAGCTTAATGGTTATACTAAAAGAAAGAGACGGCTAATCATAAGAATGAAATGTAGATTCCAGATGCCTTGCGTACTCTTTTTTAGTCCTCAAGAAGGTGCACAATGAAAGATGTAAAGATAAAATTTTAAAGATGAACCCTTGCTCATGATATTTTCAACATTGTCTGTCCAGAACTGGTTTTGTTTTGTATTCATTAATGGCAATACACATCAAAACAGTCAAATTTAATCTCATACACTAGCATTGGATGTTGCATGCCTGCGTTTCCAATAACCTCAATAACAAAATAACAAAACAGTAACATCGTTAACAGGGAAAATAATAAGAATCACTAAACTGACGACAGTCAAGTACCGACTCGCAAGTATATGATAGTGATAACTTTAACAGAAAAAAAAAAAACTAGCGCGTAAATCCGATGATTGATTCAACATTTTGCCACTCTGCCAGACATTTTTGCTGTTATGAATTGGGGATCAATTTCTGACACTTCACTAAGGTCGATAGATCAACATGGTCTAGTGGGTTATCAAAGAAATGTATTGATTGTAATATACCTCACTTCAAGTAGAGTGTCTAATGGAAGGGTTCCGGAAGAAATAGTCTTTCTTTGCCCATTGAAAAAAGTAGCACATTGAACAAGTCTACAGTCCTTACATCCTGTTTTTGGCCTTATGATGTTTTGATCACTTAAACAGCAAACTAGTCTATAATAAACCTTAATAACCTTACGAACTTAGGCTTGAATTCTCATTGTAAGTGGAAAACCAAGTTTTACGCTTCACCACACTTTTGAAAAAGGACCACAAGACTGCAACTGAAATCAATTCTTGCTTAAGGTTGACGTATCAGTTCTGTTTTATAGTAGTACAATGTGCAAATCTGGTCTTATGTGTTAAAGAGACTTTCTTTGTAGACTGTGGTAACATAGAACCAAAAACAAAATCCTGAACCTAACGTGGAAAAATTATTGAGATTCTTCCAAGGATCGTGACAGAAAACACATTTAATATACGGGTCGCGGGCCTAACGTAGACTAAGCCTTGATCTAGTCCTGAATTGTACATAGGTTTATTTTGGTCTGTAATGCTGAGACAGCAAGGTTTGGTAGTAATGAAGACCTACAACATGATATTTACTGCCGTGTTTTTCAGGACGGGCCTATGGTCAAACGGGTGTTACAGTATATTAATGCTGGTCTGTTTTGGATACCGCCCACTACTCAATGAGGGTTGTTGGTATTGTTCTATGTCAAAGGAAACGAATGAAATTCCACTTTTGTGATCGCCCTCTTCGGGAGTCACGAAGAAAAACTTAACTAACGTCGTGACATGCAGCTTTTCTTTTGACAAACCGTTCAGAGATTTCTTACGGCGAGGCGAATATTGTATGGAGCTATTGTCTGGAACGACACCTTCACTGGTGTCAAATGCGGGCGCTCTTTCTGCACAGTTCACCGTGTGAGACAAAAACCTATTGTATAGGCTGAGATGTATATCTGTCGTTTACGACGTTTGTTCTCGCTGCCCATGGGCTATTGAATGAGCTTTATTTCCCTGACGCTTACGCAGTGTTACAGTCATGACGAAACTGATTCAGTCCACAAAAGATATTAGATGACAGAGAATCAGTTAGGGCTTAACTTCAAGCAGGGTTTGTCAACAACACTTTTTTTTTGTCATCGTCTTATGAGCCCATGAATTCGCAGAGGTAATCCTGTCTGAAAAACGAATAATCACTCACGGTTTACAGAGATATTTTTTGATATTTTTCAAGCCTTCCTGTGCCCTTGGCCCTTGGACGCAGCACAGCGATAAAAATGTTAATGAAATGTTGAACAACAAACACACTTTTTCTTGTGTGTGGACAAGAACAACGAGACATAATGATAACACATAATAATGTAGACAAGAGAGAGAGAGAGAGAGAGAGAGAGAGAGAGAAAGAGAGAGAGAGAGAGAGAAAGAGAGAGGGGGGGAGAGGGAGAGAGGAGGGAAAGATTGTGTGTTTGATTTACTGGGGTATTCTAATGATAACATTGCAATAATCAGAGAGGACTGAGTAAATCAATGTATCATTCATAACACTCCGTAGTAGCAACAGCGTGAGAGAGGGCTTACGACAATTGAGAAAGAACAAGTCTATTTTAATTGTTCCATATAATGTATATAATTATATAATGTGTATAATGTTCTTACCCCAAGTCTACAAAGATCTGGCATAATCTCTGAACATTTATTTAAAGAAAATTTAATATTCAACCACCTTTTTAACTGTATGGAAAAAGACCTTCAGAGCAAAGGTTGTCTTCCCTTTAGACCATATTCTGCTGCATTTGGTGACGGTCATAAAAGCTTCGGACATAGATCTATTCTCTATTCTTGCGAGACCGGCACTTTGGGATACCCGGATGCGCGGGAGCCACGAACGAAACCCCATACTCATAGTCTGAGTCCAAAGGGTAGCCAAACGTTCAGACGCTCATAATATTTACGAGTATGTGCCAAGGGGGTATTCGACAGGGTAATTCGAACTTCGCCAGATCGATAATTATAATCAATACTGATGTATTGATAGCCGCTAATTGGCCAGTTCATATGCGGTGTCGTTAAGTTCGCGGGCTGGACTCGCGTTGGAACCTGAGAATGTTTGTTTATGTTTTGATTGCCTCGTATCCATCAATCGTTGTTAATTTGCCACAGAATGTGAGCAGAGCAAAGAGTAAAATCGATTGGCTATAGAAGCCTACTTGTCTGCTGTGTGTGGTTATGTATCTCTACAGTAATATTCCACTACTGGTCCAAGTTCTTTACAGAGATGACAATGATCGTTGGTCAGTTCACATGCTTGTATCAGTATGGATCAAACTACGAAACGATTCGGTCATACTGGATTATTAGTGTGACCACTTGTGTGTGTGCTCAACCTTTATCTTTGCATCCTCTTATCCGGTTCAGTGCTTGCTCCAACAGGAAATTATACCTATCTATTCTATCTGTTGCTCGAAGGCGTATACACAAGGGCTCCTTAACGCTATTTTGCAATTTTAGACAGACAATCACAGTAGGTGTTATTCTTAAATTTCCCAAATTATATAAAGTTTATAATATGCAAAGAAAAATAATGAGGTTTCGTAAATCCTTTAATTCAGTGAAGCTGAATATTTTAGAAAGTTGATCTGTATGGTAGGACCACAAAGGAATCTTCAACCGTTCGTCGTATATAATAATATATAATATTTTAAAAAGCACTGTTTTACCGGGATACACATTCAACAGATAGTTTTCGTGATCTCTTTAATGTTGAGTGTCATGCTGTGGAGAAAACAGCTTGTTTGAAAATAGCTCTGTGTGATAGTGTGTGATTCTGCGTTGCCTGTGCTAGTGAGGAACCAAAGGCATAGACTAGTAAATCTTGCCACAAAACACTGACTCAACATTTGAATAGAAAATACTGACTCGACAACATCCATGATGTCATGCATGCAGCAGCCTCATGCCGTTTAAACCATGGATCCCTCAGAGCATGTTTCACAAGAGATTTCTGATAACTGTCTTTCCTATGTGTCCAGGAGCGTGTCTTTCCTTCGTCATTGGCCGGTAGAGCAACTTCAAGGAAACTCCCAAGCCTGCACAGTCTACTACTTTGAGTAAGTACGGACAAATCTTTTTTGGTTTTTTAAAAGAAAGTACAAGGTATCTTTATCCAGTGCTTATATTTCTTGTTAACATTAATTTATGTTATATTCCTGTATGCTATTTCAGAGTTCGCACGCTAGTCACATCAATCAGTTGTGTATCTGACTGTCCCCAGTTAATCCTTCATTCTATATATTAGAGACCACCTATATTCCAGATCATATTTCATCTGCCACTTATGTATGTAAATCCCTTGCAGGATGATTACTTCTTGAATGTAGTATCCCTTCCCACCCATATTTTTGGAAAAGATACAAAACTAATGCATCAGCTTTTCACCGATGGGAATAATTTTTGAGATTTAGAGAGGAAGCAAACATAGGCAGGCGTGACTGCTCATTCTCTTCGTCTATTTGAAAGTGTGCAATTTCCATCTTGTACTAGACTTGCACTATTTTGTGTCACACTAAGGTTTCTGTTCTTTTAACATTTCATTGTTGAAAAGCATGCGGGAAAGATTCCGAGCGGTTCATTTTCTATCATAGGCCAGTGAACATGGCCGTTACAGTCAGGTGTGGGAAACAAAGGAGGGAAATGAATAAACAAATGAACAGAATGACCAGTCATACCACCAGGTGGTCGATGTTGGCAAGGAAAATGGAACAAGAATGGACGTGCTCTTTCTGTTATGACGCTACTCTCGTGACAAGTAACAAGCGTGCCAATTTCAGATTCATTGTACTGATACAAGTTTTTGGTGTGATATACTACCGATTTATCTGACTTCAGACTACTGGTAGAGTCAAAACCTAGTTCTTAATGTGAAATGCAGCCATCTATCCTTTTTTATCACCTAACATGCCTATAAAATTCAGACTTCCCTTCAACTGAATGGGTGATAAAGAGACAGCGAGAGATACAAGTTATGCACATTACTGGCAATTGCTTAGGTGAATTCAGTACATGGTCGCTGACTGTCTCAATGACAGGGTAGACAGGGACCAACCACAGACATACACGGGCAGGTTGGAATAATTTAGCACTCTACTGGAGTGCACGGGTGCAAAATTAAAGTCATTCACGTCACAAGAATGACATATTTATGGGTGATAATGGTTTGGGCAAGTGGCAAATATACCTTAAAACGTCTGTAAGCACAGCCACTGCTTTAAACAATGCTTTGCACACTTCCTTTCAACAAGCCAACTGCCTTATTTCTTATAAAGAAAACTCTGGATAACACAAAACATCGATAACAAGCCCTCAGTAACATTAGTCTGAAAGTCTGGCGTATTATCAGAGTTTCAATGTAATTATTCAACGACTTTCATCGATTTAACGAATCTTTTAGATACTAGTCCAAATGCAGTTAGGACAGAGAAGAAGAGGAACGTAAAAACTTTTTGAAAACGTGAACAGACTGAAGAAAGTGGAACAGTACTGTAAAAAGACGAACAGGAAAAGAAGAGTTTCAATAAGAAGTTACACCATTATAAATGTAGAATTACATGTAAAGCCAGCCGGCTGAAGCGTGAACGAATCGCAAATAAACTGAACTCAGGTCTTACCCTGAGTTAGTTATCCAGTGATTTTTGCTTGGTGAATGTAGTGGTCTGTTATCCCAAAAGTTGTGATTAAGCCGCAGGTGCGATTAAGAAAACTGTAATTAAGCCGAGTCGACCGTATTTACAGAAATCTATGCACTCGAGGTGCATTCGGTACACTGTGTCGTGTCAATGAACGGTTCGAGGTGTCATGTGACCTAGATATATGCATCATAAAACTAAGTGGCCATCTTAACACTTTCCTGATATTCTCCACTTGGAGTGGTCTGTTTAGAATTAGGGCGAGTGCTTTCAAGGGGCTCTTGTTTTATCACATGACGGTCCCCTGTGAAGAATCAGGTCGGGCTATCAATCAGTCGGATGGTCCTGGGAGATAGGCATGTTGTTGACAGAGAGTGGATTGAGGCATTTGAGTATGTGTCAATCAATCAATCAATCAATCAATCAATCAATCAATCAATCAATCAATCAATCAATCA
>JAWQUT010000022.1:2690052-2711374 GCA_033807755.1 Ellobium chinense
CACCAGTGTATGCATCTAGTTCACTAACCACATCTATTCATACACTAATGAATCCCTATCACAATTACTTTAAGTTCTCATATACAACCTAGTTGCATCATTACCATCATCACAACTATATAATATACTTATCACCACTATCATTTATTACTTTGTAAACTTACCAGCTCTTGCTGGCTTATTCTCAGAGCCTGACTGCGTCCGTCTACTCAGCTCGACGTCTTAGATCGCAGTGAAGTTACTACACAGACTTGCTAGTTAATCAGCCCCTACACTTTCACGCTTTGCTCCCATGATAGTTAGCAGTTTTCATGCTGCTGACTGTTCACAACAAATAGACAGCATTCCGCTTAATAACAACTTGTTTATAGATACCGACTATCTGACTCGTGACAAACACTGACATTCTATAAATGGATACATCTTCCAGTATCGTTTAGAGAACCCAAGCAGAGCTACCTCAACCGGAACCGGAACCGGAACTCTTGGCACCAGAGCCCCAACAAGGTCAACACTAGAGGACGTCTGAGTTTGGACAGTAACAACAGCTCCTCACCATTAGTGCCTGCCTTCACTCATAACACAGAGGAGTACTTCAAAACACCATACGAACTGGAATCTAGGCTGGTGAGTGGCGTTTGACAATAAGATCGGGTTTTTTTTTTTTTAAGCCGTGTCTTTTCTCACCTCACACACGCCTAACTACATGTATATATTTTACGTATTTTCTCCCCTTGAAGCAATAGCCCCATTTGTGATGATAGAGTTGACGTTGAAATCGGATGCTTTAAACTAAAAAGTGCCCTTTGTATTTTTTTTTCAATCAAAGTAGCTTTTATTTGTCACAGTGTGCCACCTCTTGCTGTGGATAATATGTGATTATTGAGAAGCCCTTTGATCATCATCTCTAATTAATCTGATGATAACTAATGACCCAAGTGTGGCCCAGCCCTTTCACAGTGTCAGTAAGCCAAAGGGCCGAAACACTTGTTACACGAGGGTATCTTTCTCTGGAGATCTTCTGTTGCCTCGCTCTCCGAGTAGCAGAGTTTCCTATTTATTTATGCCACTCGCTTTACATCTGAGATGACATGTACATGTTCCATATGAGGAGACCCCTTCATTGTTTTTGTAGTTTCCTGTAGAAAAGCTTACCTTCTGTACATCTGTCCTACCTACAGGAGCAGAGTTTACCAGGATACCACAATTCTCAAGAGAGGCTCGGAACTTTGGATTACGACAAGATTATCAAAAACTATCGATCCAGGTTAATCTACAAAGGAACACGGAATGATTCACCAGGCAAGAGGAACACTTCGGAAACCACCATAATGGTCAGTGGACTTGCTACAGTAAATCTTATGTTATTATTTTGTGTATGGTCACTAAAATGTTTTACAAAGTGTTAAAAACAAACTTTCGGACGAAAATAGTTATTGTCCTCATCCTCTTTCTTCTGTGTCATCTTTCTCTCTCTCTCTCTCTCTCTCTCTCTCTCTCTCTCTCTCTCTCTCTNTCTCTCTCTCTCTCTCTCTCTCTCTCTCTCTCTCTCACTTCTCACTCTCTTCAGGCAAAATGCCAGTTGGCATAAGCGATCGCAGACTTCCACTTCTATTTGTGAGCTTCGTCTGCCCTTAGCACGTAACTTCAATTGTTTTATTGCACGTTTTGTGTTGGCATTTACTGAGATCAACTGATGCGCTTGTGATTCCCTCAAGCTGTCAAAGATCATTTTAAAGAAGCAGGTAGATGAACTTGTTGATCAATGTGTGTGTGTGTGTGTGTGTGTGTGTGTGTGTGTGTGTGTGTGTGTGTGTGNGGTGATAGAAGCAGCTTCAGCAGTGTCTCCAGTGAGCAGAGCATCAATGATGGAGTACCCAAGCCAAAGAAATCTTCCTTTTTACCTGATATATCCCACACCAACAAAGTCGTCCAGAATGGTGGACGCCACAAAAACAATGGTCATGTCCCCGACAGTATGCAGAATGGTGCTAATTCTCTCCGTGATGATTTTTCTGATGAAGAAGCTGACGATGAGCAAGGCTCTCTGTGCTCTGAAGACAATTTCGAAGCGAGAAGACACCGCAGGAAGAGGAAACGTATCAGTAAAACATCAACGGTAGGTATACTTTCTTGAGGAGGAAAAGGGGTAGAAATGTAGCTTGTGTTTTTTCCAGTCTTCTTGTCCAGTAAGCATAAGGCTTGTGTCGTCCAAAGAAGACTTTATTTTAAAGAGAAATAACAGTGAGAGGTTTTAAGACGTCATCATACGCTTTCCCCTTTTGACTCTGTGATAAATGCGAACTACATATTATTATGTGTATTGTGCAGTGTTTGCTGCTTATGTGGCTTTTTGTCTAAGTAGTTTAGTACCTGCGTCCTGAAGAAAGCAAACTGACAGCGATATGCAGTTTGTGTCTGTGGCGCACTTTTGTGTAAATGATGATATGCTCCTTGCTAGAATTGTAGTTATCAGTGGGCCAGATTCCCTAAGAAAATCATATACATCACTTCACTACGAACATCTGTGACGGCTTCACTTGTCTTGTGGTGTGAGGATTCAGTGTCATGGATGTGGCCTGTTTTTTTTTTTTGGTTCTAGTGGACAGTACAGTTGCGACTGTAATTTGATATATATATTTTAAAAAAAAACAACAGTTGCACCAAAATCAGTAACTCGTCACTCCCTGTGAAAAGCAGTAAGGGAGAGAGTATATCTCTTATTAATTAAACATTACTTGTTCTCCGTCTCGTAGGGCGTGTATCTAGCTCGACGTCCTCGCCCCAGACATTCTCGTGAGGTGGAGGAATCCAGTCCTGAGCCAGACTCAGGGGCGTCGCCTGAGCCTGCTTTGACCGGAGACAGCCCGATAGAGAAGAGTTCGGAGAAGGAAAATAGGGAGGAGAGTATCAGTGAAAAGTTGGCCAAGCTTCAAATTCGTGAGTGTGCTTTCGTGGTCTTAAATTTCATTACTGACGTTAAGCAACTTTATATCACTGTTCTGGCAGTGTTCTAGGAGTATGATCGCATGTGCTTTAATCTATTCGCGTCCTGAGATACAAGTGAATAGGTGAGATGAAGTAAGAGAAGGAGAGATTTTGCATGAACGTACGTGTACTAAAAAACTTGGCCAAATTGTCAGGTCTGTCGCATGAATTGCACACTCACCCCAACCCCTTGTCTACATTTCACTGTCATACGTTATGATGGGAATTTTATTTACTGCAGCCAGTCAAAATGAGATTTACGTAGCTAGACTGAAAACTGAATTATTGGGTTCATACGCTGACTAGGCCATCGGGCATCAAAATTTTGTTTGTGATTGAAAGTCATATCTGTACACGTAACGACTTTATTGTAATTGTGGTTATATTCAAGTTCTTGTGAACTATGGTGTAACAGTCTATAGTGTAACATTGCTCTTCAGTCATACTTTTCTCAGAATTGTCTCTCCATTGTGTGGTGATATCCTCCTGCTACTTTAAACGACTCTATCTCGGGCCAGAATAGTGCGGAGTCAATTTTTTAAGACTGGTTAAGAATACACATTAGACGTTCAAAAAGTAACAATAACTTGTAGTCAGAGACCGACCTAGGCCTTATTTTGGCTGACACTAAAACATATACTGTGGGACTTCACGAGCTCTAACCTGTTGCACTATCCGAACAAAAGAACAGAACAAAAAAATGCATATTAATGTTCTGATCCTTGAGTCCCTTTATTTCTTTTTTTATATTCCACCAGGTAACTTGACTACCTCAGGATCTTAAAATTTTGGACCGACTCATAGATATCAGTATCGTGTAATATTATACAGTAATCTTCATGTGTTTGCCTTTGTAGAATATCAACGGCGAGTGATTGACCGCGAAGGGCGAAAGACCATAGCTGAAGAGCTTGACGCCAGAGCAAGGCGAGAATATCGGTTTACAGAGGCCGACCTTGACCCCACGATTATAGAACTTCAGGTCCTAGAGAGAGGCCAGTATTTCGTAAGTTCAAGCATTTTCGGGAATTATTTAGTTGGATCATAAATGTATTCGATGTAACAGTCTAATCATATAAGTTGTATTTTGTATATGGATAGAGGACTAGATGTCCTTAAATTCCATTTATAGGGCCCTAGAATAATAGCGGAATATGGGTTCTGTTTAACTCTCAATTCCACCGTAGAATAAGGCCAGTGGATAAGAAAAGGTTTTAAGGTTAAGAATATAAAGATAAAATTGTCTGTCTCACAGTGATTATTGCATACATTTAATAAATAATATTGCGTTCACACAAAGCAGTAAAACACCTAATAAATAAAGATCTTGTCTTAGTGTTTAAACTGATTTGACTCAGCGTTAACTGGGGTGGATAAACAGGTGAAATATTTTATACAAGTAATATGAATACCAGTACTTAATAATTAGAAGTAGGTTATGTCAATGTTAGTACTGAAACACATCAGCCAAACTGATTCGTGTTAATTGGTTATTCATTACAGTAATAAATCAGGAAAGAGATTCAGCAGATCGGTCATGAAACTATTGAGCGCTCTTTGTTTCTCTGCCTTTTTCCAGGGTATAACACCTCTACTCTTTCCTGACCAGCCAAGTCTATCTGTGATCAGCAATGGCGCCGAGTGTTTGGTTCTCTCTAAGAAGCTCTTCATGCAGTGGGCCTCAGAAAAGTGCTTGAGACATGTTAGACAAACAGTAAGACAATATAATTAGATTTACTGAACTGGCCAACAGATACATTGATCTACGGATAGTGAGGTCAGAAAACATATTTAGAATAGTTGAGCGTAAGATGTGCGCATCATTACATTAAATTTAGAGCCAGGCAAGAGAGACCTACCACAAGTGCGGTGTTGTCCATTCATTCTGACTTACTCGAGCTGAAGCTCGATTCTGTGTTAAAAGTTTGTGATGAGTGTATAACACTCTTTGACTGTGCCTTCCCACTATCATTCTTAGAACTCCACGTTGGCGTTTAGTTGCATTTTCACGTTTAGCCGCTATTGCTATTATAACTACTGCTAGCCTACCACCACCACTATTATTCTAATTGCCACAGTTCTGAAACTATTTCTACAAAAACAACAGCAACAGTTATTACTACTGTGGTACTATGATCAGAAGACTATAAGAACCAGAATATTGCAACTGCAGCCAACGCAACAGCATTAACAAAAACTGCAGTTAAAACAACACCATCATCAATACAGGTAACAAAAAAGTAAGGCATAAACCTGACTAATAACATGTATCATCACCAACAGGAGAGCCCGTACCCAAGTGACCAAGATCTGTCCAGAAAATTACAGGAAGCGATCAACTGGCAAGCCCAAAGGGAGGTCATCTACCGTCAGCTGGATGCCGAAATCCAACTCAGAAAAGCTAAGCGAAGGCAGTTCCATCCATCCTATGAAGGAGAGTACTGCTTTAGGACTGGACCCATTTGATAAAAGAGCTCTTGTTAGGAATCTGTGGCCGTATGCATAATCCTTGCGTTCCTTGCCTGCGTTAACTACAATGAACACTACTGTTTTGAGAGTTTCTAGTGGTGTCCTCAGTGTGTTAACGAACGTAAGGATTAGCCTCATTCGGCTATTGATGTTGAATTTTCGCATTATTACAATCACTGGATAGTCTTTCAAGATTATATTGATGCTGAACTGTTTATTATTAACATTGTTATGCTAGCTGTGATATTTTAGTATAAGTATGGTTGGGTTGGGTTTTTTTTTTTTTCCTGGTCTAGAAACAGTGGTAAGAACACAAAATGTCATAGTTTTGTCTGCTCTGGAAAAAAAAGTTATCTTTACAGAACTTTGTAATGTATCTTATCTTGAATGTATCTTATTCAGTGATGCTAAGTTTGGTCCTACTTTGAGACAGTAATATGCCTAACGTGTTAAGGAACTCTAAAATTAAGGTTAAACTTACATGAACGTAAGAATTTGGAGGGTTGGAGGTGATAGTGTTAACCTCACAAATGTCAGTTCATCTGGTATTTTCAAGGGAACTTTGCAGATCTGGCTCTGTTGCAAATACAAGTAATTTAACCTCGTTCAACTTCGTGTTGTTTATGTATTTAAACAACTTGTCTGTCACATTATGGAATAAGCTTGTGAGCGACTAGACTGGAGAGAAACCGCTGTGGTTTTGTGGGGAAAGTATTGTACACGGGTTCCTAAGGACAGTGCCAGCAGTGCAAAATTAGAAATATTGGTTGTGTAGGAGAGGAAGCATGAATGGAATGTTGTAGGTTTAATTCCTGCCTTGTAAGATGCCGTGGGAAAGCCTTCATTCACATTTTCGTCAGCCCGCTCCTTTGTAAAATGAATACCTGGTTGTAGGGAATGGAGGTTATATTGTCCTAATGCTAGTGGTGAGAGCCTGTATAAACGCCAGCTGCGCCACAGGTTTCCCGTGGAGTTGAGAAAGCTACTGACTAACCTTGCACGTTGACAAACATTATCATGACACTGTGTGAGCCAAGAATGCCCGAATACAAGATAGACCTCATTATTATCAGTATAAATATTCCTTTTATTTCTTCTGGACCCACATATCGGTCTAAATAAGGATCCGACATACTATTTACAAGATTAGGCCCAAAAGCACCGACCTGTATGCATTGTTCGGCAGGCATTTTCTAACAACTTTTATGCTGGTTTCAAAGAGTTTTGATCATGTGATGGATTCTGTTTTGCGAAATGAGGCCTACCACGACAGAGTTGGAGCAGAAATTATTGTATGGTACAAACTTCAGCATAGATCTATATATAATGTCTGTACCGGAATTTTGCTACGAGAATTTTAAAGTTTATCGGGCGTACGTCACGTTGGTGATTAAATGTTGTTGATCAAATATTTATGCCCATTTTATATTAAAAGCATAATTATAATGCAACATAACAGCTCTTATGTTTTATATTCTGATGGTGCTGATGATTTTGTTGTGTAATGTGAGAAGAGATTCAAAAGCACCCAAGGACACCACTTGGAGTATGGCTAATATTTCATAATACTATTGCTGTTGTTATTGATGATGCTGTGGTGGAGCTGGTGATGGTGGCGATGATGATGGTAGAGGTAATAATCATATCAGCCATGGTAAGGAGAAATTTTATTGATGAGGTGGTTTGGTGGTGATGAGAGTGCTGGTGACAATCTGAGTGCAGCAACATTAAAGCGGCGAAAGTTTTGCGAGAATAATTAATGGTCCAGGTTATGCAATTATTTGACGGTATATATCTGCAGTTCCTTAGAGCTGTTTCTCTTTTTGGAGAGTTACAAACAACCCAGAAGTCATCTCCCTAGCTGGAACGCATCAGGTAAGCAGCTCGTAGCTTTGATGACAGTACACACTTTGTTATAATTGCAAACAGACCGCTCCTTTTTAACGCCCTTATTCATCTTTATATATTCCAGAACAACAAAACCATTTAATGTAAAATGGCATACCACTGTAATCAATTACATGTAAACGGAAGTAAAGGACAAGACATATCATTTGTATATCATCTTGATTTAATAACTCTCCAAATCGATTCGGGCATCAGTTAATATTAGTCATTGCATTTTCTCGGCCACAACAAAAGACCTCGTCTTAAGAAGTAAACAATGCGACAATCAAATATAGAATATCTTGTGCGATACAAAGCAGATCATTGCCTCTATATAACAATAAGAAGCAAAACTAATAATGAATATGATATACATAACTGTATAACATGAAGATTGTCATACATGCAACACTAGCTGTCAAATGAAACCCAACAAAGCAGAGCCATCCACAGAACAAAGATGGCATGCTTATGGCCTTTTATTCATATGCTGAATCTAAACTGATATGAGTGAATATTAAACGCCGCATCAATCCTTCGTTTACACGAACCATTTGCGCTTTGAATGTTATATACAAAAAATAAATTATTAAGAGCTTGCGCATTAACGATGGCATCCCTTACCACCCTATGAATTACATTTGAGGGTTTGTGCATTAACGAAGAAATCTCCTATCATCGTGTTACATTAACTCTGCATGATAAAAGCTACTAAAGATGCATTCAGCATTGATGCACTATGGTAATTCTTATAATAGTAAGAGATCCCATGTGTAATGCGATGGCTCTCAATTTATTCTGCTTGTGGAACACTACTAAGGGTACATTCAGCACTGATGCAGATGCAGTAACGGTTGTAATTGTAACAGAGAGATCCCATCGTAATGCGCAAGCTCTCTAATTTCTCCAAGACCATACTGCAGCACTGTAGCCTGTCTTAGAGACTTGTCTGATTGAGGCTGTCCTGCCCATAATATTCTTGATCTAAGGCACTATTGTTCAGACTCAATATGCCAAGATCGATGGCATGGTCATCAGGTCCGATGCCATACCGTCCCAGATGGTGGCTATGCATCTTGTCCCCAGGCATCATTACCCTTTTTCCCCAACCTCCATCCTCCACCTCATCAATGATCTCAAACTGATCCTCCAGCCCATCACTGGAGAAGCTCCTGTGGTCTTCAGTCTGTGTTGTGCCGGGAACAACTCCCACAGGAGACGTGACCTCCGCTGTGACGCTAAGTCGCCAAGGCTTGCTCGCGTCAGGGACGACGTGTTCTGTGGGGCTGGTGTTAGGGTTCCCGAAACCAGCTAACAAAATGTCGGATATATCCAAATCCAGAGAAAGCCCTTTAAAGTCACCCTTCTTACTAACGTCGTTAGGCTCAATGTTCTCAGTTTTGTTGTTAGTCACCGATTCTCCAACAGAATGTTTATGCCCCTTTAATTCGCTCCCTTTGCTTGTTCCGTAATCTTTTTCATCCTCGCCTTCTGATGATGGATGACTGTTTTTATCGTTATCTCTTGAAAATAATCGTTCATTTTTAGTGCTACTTTCAGGATGTGATAGCATATTGTTCGTTTTCTTGACAGGAATAGCTTCACTGCAAATTTCTGACTGCAGTATAGATTCAATTCCGGAATCTTTGGTATTCATGTATTCCAGATACTCATAGATAGCTTCCATCATCAGAGGTCTTCCGGAACCCAACCCTTCTACACCCCATAGGCAGTCTAGTTCGCTTTGTAAGTCATCTAACTTAACGTGCATCCTCAACATATTGTTCAGAAACTTAGAAATAAATCGACGTCTAGGACTGCATTCGAAATCTGGACCAGCTACGTCAAATCTGACTCTAGATCGACGTCTTTGACGTTTCTGATCGACTGTTGGTGTAGCTGGAGTTTTGACCACATTCGTGCTCTCTGGTTCATCGTGTGACACTGAAATAGGTGAACAGGTGGAAAGTTAATGGTTGCTCTTGAGATAAGCGAGAAAAACAGACAGGTTATATTGTAAGATCATGAGAGGCTAAGTGATTATTTTCGTTTCTTTTCTTTCGTTCTCATTCTCGCTCTCTTTCTTTCTCTTTCTGTTTCTCTCTGTTTCGCTCTCATTCTCACTCTCTTGACACACATATGCTACTTTAGACTCCCGTTTGTCTCCTTTCTGATTTAAAGTGTCATTTCATCTTAAAAACTTTTTGTGTGTGAGGAGAGGAGGGGGTGGGGGAGGAGGGGGTGCTACAAGAGGGGGGAAAGCCAACTAAGCAAACATAGAACTGAAAAGAAAAACACATCACTATAAGGCTGCAACACCGATCTTAAAGGTACAGCGTAAGAATCTTTGGTGAAGGCTCTCATTTCATAGTTCATTTACCCAGCCCTGTTGAACTTTACTTCGACTTTACTTTCGGGAAAAAAATATTTTTGTTTCACAGAAAATGTACACGATGAACCAGTTTTAAGGTCTGATAAATGATAATAAATAACGATTTAAATATTGCAACTGCGTATGCAAATGCTTTTCTGGACCTTAATTCCAAACGGATTAAATCTTTTTTCCATTCTCATTGGTAGCGTCTTGCATCAGAAATGACTATGTTAACAGGTTTGGTTTTCACAGCCCATAATTCATTGGAATGGCTAACTATTAGGTACTGTAGTCTTTAACACGGCACAGAAGGTATTTTTAAGTTCTTACTATTTGCTCAATGTGTTATTGGGAAAAAAAAAAAGCTTGGTTGGAACAAACATGCAAAAAAAGAGTCTCATCAGTGATATTCCTCAAACCTACATAAGCCAATTTTCCTTCCAGTTGCCCACAACACACGGAACGGGTTGTAGTTCCACAGACACAAAGTCGCTTTAGCGATGATATAGTCAATGAGTTCGTGATCGTTGGGTTGTTTCTTGACGTCATCTCTGACCTCGGCGAAGGCGTCCATGAGGATTGTGATGAGCATGTTTATGAGGATGAAGACGATGAACATCATGTAGAGGAAAATGAAGAGTGGAGTGAACACGCGATTAGCACCGTTCAGTTGCTGTGGATATACAAAATGTAAGAGAATTGGTCGTAAAGTTTTAAGCAGATGATCTATCAGACAGATGAATGATCAGGAAATTGTTGAGTGTTCATTTACAGGAGACATACTATTATTGGGCGATTCCGTGGAACATGCCCAATGAGTTATCACAAAACAAGTTGAGTGGTTGCAAGCTTTCAATACTGTAAATGCTTTTGTCAATAAACCTATATGAAAATGCTCTGGCATCACTTCAGATTAGCTTTTTGCTGGAAATAATGAGAGGACAATACCCCTGGAATGGTTAATATATAGAATGACCTTATGAAATCAAATTCTTTGACTTTCATGGTGCCAGACCATGATTTCGAGTTTGTGAGGTGCTAGGTCTCGTAAGTGAAATATCATATATAAGAGCTTGCCCATTAACGATGGGATCGCCCACCTTAGTTGCGTTCAACATGCAGAGGTAATGTAATTTTAATGATGGTAAGAAATCCCAGCGTTAATGCGCAAGTTCTCATTAGAGAATAGGAGACTCGGTACTGCGGCAATACATAAAGCATATAGGGTTTTTCATGTGTGTGAGGTAGCAGAGACATAAGGTTCATTTGTAAAAGTAGAAATTAAAGCCATATTGCTAGTATTTTCTTATATAATAACTTAGAATTGTGCTGCCCTCTCTGTAATTCAGAGTGTGAAATGAAGATAGCGACGGACACAGTGGTCTCAGATCTCATTCCCACAAAGTAGGCCATTTCCCAAAGACCTATGCCTATACAGAACCAGTCGTGATACACCAATCACTTTAGAAAAATTGATGATTTTTTAATTTTGTTTGCAGTCCAATATTTTTATAAAGTTTACCTTGTATTCGAGTTTACCCAGGGCAACAGTGAGGAGGGACTCTGCTGTATCAATCACACTTCTGTAGGCGGCAAGCAAAGTACCAAAGACAATGTAGCTGGAAGTAAAAGCAGGTTTTAGTTTGTGATTTGTTTTTTTCTTTTAAAATTCAAACAGTCATTGGTAGCAAGTACGGCATCTTTGGAAGGAATGTTTCTAGGTGTGATGCGTTCAGTAAAAAGGAAACGCATTACATTGGCAGGTATTCACCGTTCTCGACACTGTTACTAACACCTTCTAAGGATCAGATGGAGGAGGAGGAGGGGGAGGAGGAGGAGGAGGAGGAAGAGGATTAGAAGAAAGAAGAGGAAGATAAAAATACGGAATAATAAAACAACATCGTCTTCATAAAATGCAAAATAAATAATTCCTACAAACTACACATGAGGCATACAATAAACTTTTTTTAAAAAGTTAATCTATCAAATGCAAGATTTTTTGAAACATGAAAGCTCTCGCCAGAAAAAGTATACCTATCTTGATCTCCGGCAATATCTTTATCAAAAACTGATAAGACTTCAGTGTGAATGGCGAATCGAAATATGACACCAAATAAAGCCAGCATCATTTTCATCAATGTCAGCAGCAAGTACAGAAGCATTGGTAATGAAGGTAGCAAGAAATCGGTAACTTAATGCACGCCATCCACGACAAATGGTACGATAACATACAAGATTCAAGATACAAGATACAAGAATTTCTTTTTGCTCATGTTTAAAAAAAAACGTAAGCATCCATAATATTGACAGTATACAATTAACAATCCACATACGGCACCAATACTATCGTTTCCTTCGCTGGTGGATGTGAAAATAATACACAAAATATGGCTTTAACAGAGGGCACAATCCCTATTTGTAGACATATCTGAAGTTAATTAACGTTTGTCATAATAATAACTGCTAATTTACTGACTGCTTCCAGCAACTGTTCAAAATATGTCACGCCAAAGTTTGCCTACGACGAAGAATGCGAACGACTAAGGACAAAAGATGCTCACGACACAGAATGCTCATGGCAAAGGATGCCCTCTGCAAAAGATGCCCGCGACAGAGGAAACTAGCCACAAATGATGCTCACAACGAAAGATGTCCACCATAAAAGATGACCGTGAAAAAGGACGCTTGCAACAAAGGATGTCTCTATAAACGATGCCCACAACGAAGGATGCTCACTACTAAAGATATCCACAACAAAAGATACCCGCGATAATAGATGCTCGCAAAAAAAAAAAAAAAGGATGCCCATGACAAAGGATGTTCCTTATACAAGACGCTTTCTATAAAGATACCCACAACAAAGAATGCTCTTTACGAAAGATGTTTACCACAAAAGATGTCCTCGACAAAGGATGCTCATTCACTATAAAGGATGCTTACGATAAAATATGCCCACAACAAATGCTCACAAATTCACAAAAGTTAAAAAAAAAAGTCAAAAAAAAAAAATATGCTCACGACAGTGAATGCATACGACAAAAGATACGCACAATAAAAGATGTCTACAACAAAGAACGCCCACGATAAAAGAATTAGCAAAGGTATAATTATGAACAAATTTATCCACACATTTTCTCAGATATAAAGAGAGTTCAGAAGGAGTTGGGGAGAACCCTCTGATTAGGAAGTATTTTTTATATCAATGAGTATATAATTCCTTCGGGATCCAAATAAACTGTGGTTTCTCGTTGTAAACCACATTAACGACACAACTGAGTCTGACCTGAAGGAAATAAAAGCAAGCAAGACCAGCACAAAGACCAGAGCGAATGACGAGAGGTCATGGGCAGCTCGCATCATGGTGGCTCCCAACAGAGACATGCGTCTGTTGAACCGAAGGAGATGTAGCATCTGCAGGGTGGACAGGAAACACACGAAGGCCATGAGGATTCCGAAGAGTTGATCCCACATGGCCACGGTCTGGAAGTTATAGAACTGACCTGAGGTGAAAAGCACAGATTATGAGATGATGTCTCACTGAAATGAGAAACTAATATTGATGGTGATCAACTCATTCATTCACTATTCATTCACTCCTCACTCATTCAACTCCTCATTCCACTCTCTCATTCTAGTCCTCATTCGTTTCTTCACTCCACTCCCTCACTCCATTCCATCACTCCACTCTCTCACTCCCTTCGTCCCTCTCTCCTTCCTTCCTTCCTTCCTTCCTCTCTCATTCACTAAGCCAGCCAGCTAGCCAGCCAGCCAACCAACCAGCCAGCCAGCCAGCCAGCCAGCCAATCAGATATTTAGCCTATCGCCTCAAAACTTTAAAGAAAAACTTATTTTCTCATAATTTTTTTTTCTGTACCCTTAAAGACGGTCTTACCAAACTGTCGTTAAACTCCTAGCATAATGGCACTTTTCTCACATTTCTCACTGACCAGTAAATTCCCACGAACACACTGAGCAAACATGACACTCACTCTCACACAGATCTACCTGCAGCTTGTTTAGCCTCCGCAGACACTTCTTGAGTGATGACATGACGTCCTACATACATGACAATAGCGGTGATTGAGATCATTAGATTAACAAGTTCTAAAAGGTTCCAGATTTCTTTGAAGTAACTCTTGCGTTCTTGAGTAATCTTGAGGGCTTCTCTGATCATGAACCACAATATTGCGATATAGACAAAAGCGTCACATGCCACCAGGGCTGTCGGGTTGCTGCTCAGATAGGAGAATAGTCTGAAAATGGCAGAGAATGGAATCGGTTCAGTTGTTCAGCCAAGGGTTACGTACTATGTGAAGGCCACAAACCGTACCTGTGTTTTTGGATAGAACTAAGATAAATCGAAATACTAAAAATATTACTATCTCGTTCCAAAACGTATGAGCTTGTTTGAATGGTATGATCTTGTTTGAACAGGGTAGTCTTATTCGAGCAGAATGATCTTGTTCCAAAACTAAGATTCTTGTTCATGTTGTTGAAGTACAGAGTATGATCTCCTTCAAATAGTATGTTCATGGTTGTCAAGACGAAATCTAAGTAGAATAGTCAATTCATTCATCAATAATAAAAGAAGCATTTATATATTATCACTTCCAACGCAATAATTTCAACAGGCATTACACTAGTGGTATGAGTCGCTACCATCTGCGCAAGGTCTAGTCTAATGATCTATAGAGAAATAAAAATATGCTGGATTTGTTTGTTTGTTTGTTTGTCCGGACAGAAATTTATACCGTTCAATGTAGGAGTCTCAGATTTGGCAAGACATATTGGGCAGAGAGAGATCACTGAGATAAGTATTATTGACCCCCTTAAAATTGACCCCTCAAGGCTTTTAGAGCCATGCTTGCCAGTTGCCACTCAAACAGTATATAACATTGCACCTATAGTTGCTAAGTTGGCGTTATGAGGCCAAATTCCTCGATAAGTCTGATCACAACAGTTTTGCTACAAGAAGAGCTGTACAAATAAGTGTAGATGTGGCATGAGTTTGAATGTCTCCTGCATGCACTATATCCCCCTCTTCCCTGGGCAGCGCCGGGAAACCTTAGTTCCCAATAAGGGAGAGATATCATGGCTTAAGACATACACACACCTGAACGGATGAATATAAATGTATCCCATGACGACCTCAGCTTGTGGAAATTCGAAGATTGCAGTGACCATGGCGAAGAGGTTGGCATGTGGGGAGTACAGGGTAAATTCAATCAACACTACCCTGGTTTTCTGGTCTATCCACCTGTGATCTTCCAGGTATTTCAGCTTGTCATAGATCTCAGCCTTGGAGCCCACAAGGTCTAGAACATATCCTCCTGGGGGATATATGCCCAAAGTGCTTGTTATAGGCAATCCTCCAATGTCTGACCACGTCAAATACTTCCATGCAGAGCTGGGAATGGAGACATAATATGATGTTATAGAAGAACACGTCACCGTCTCTCATCTGTGAAACTTGAAACTATTGTATGTCCTTCCAGTGATAGTAATACAATGTAGAATGTTTTCATGTACTAAAGATCTGACGCGTCTACTCATTAAAATCATGATCATAGTGGGACCATTGAGACCTGTGGTTCTATGCATAATGCAAAAATTAATTGACATACTTTCTTAAACTACAATGAACACTACTATTGTTTTGAAAGTTCTCTGTGGTACCGCAGTGCGTTAACCAAAGTAAGGATTATGCATACAGCCACTGGAACATCTAGATGTTGTCGAGAGAGAGAGAGAGAGAGAGAGAGAGAGAGAGAGAGAGAGAGAGAGAGAGAGAAAGACAAGGAGCAAAAAGAAAGAGGGGACAAGAAGAAGGAATGAGAAACATTCGGCGGGAAGGAAGGTGGAGAAAGGATGAAAATAGGCAAAATCGAGCACTCTAAAAAAAAAAAAAAACTGAAATCTTTTTCTTTATCATCTTTTTGGGATGAATAAAATCAGCTTTCTCTGAGCTTGCTGCGGACAGTCGTGTGTCCTACTTCAGCTGTAAAAGGATCACACGGCTATCATTCTTATCTTTACCTTACCAGGCAACACATCACCGTCTTATTCCGACAATCGAGGTTTTGACAGACCGTGTTTCTGATTTTTTTTTATCCTGTCCCCCTTCTTGAGATTCCACACGTTTAAATAGTCTTGTGACAGACTCTCCGGCAACAAAGACCTCCACCCCCACCCCAACCTTTACTCCCTCTTCTTCTTTTCCATACTGAAGAAAGATATGTCTGCATATTTAAAAAAAAATATTTATGTGTTTGGAACAAGTACCTGAGAGCAGTTCTATTGGTTACACCTCTCTTGGTGTCATCAGCTTTTGTTGCTAACGTCGTCCATCCGGGCCCATAGTCTTTCCAGTCCCGAGAGGCAGAGGACCAGCTGGCTGCACATCGAATTCTTCTCCTCCTGAACTGGGCGTGGAGAGTGCATGAACCTAGAAAAAAAGAACCCATTATATTGAAAGCTCCTTTTGTTTGATCTACGCGGGGTGAACGAAAGGGGCGGTGTTTTTAGTGGGAGAGCAGTCACTCGGAGAGTCTACGCAAAGAAAGTAGCAGTCTCTATGCACGCCAAGATAGCTATGACTGAAGAGGAAGAGCTAAGAAAATGTATGCTGACTTCCAAGTAATGTTCGCTATACTTATCGTTGCCTCATTTAATGCATATTATATATCACCGTTGATTCTTGTCAACTCTCGCCCGACACAAGGCCTTTGACAAAAAAGTTCCTCTAACAAATTTAAAACCGTAGATAGTGGCCGCTTGCCGAGCTTTCACTTCCAGTGTACGCAAAATATTCCACTAACATCTAGAAGTTGTGAACACTTCACCGCGCAGCTAACGCGCAGCAGCCAAAAACATAGCCCAGAGGCAAGCGAACAGAAAGAAAAAAAAAGGGACCGGAGAGGACTAAGAAAACAAAAATATTCTAAAACATTTTCAATTCGGAGGAATTTAGTGCCTTATCCACTTTTCCATTCCATATCGACGATACATAATATACCTGCAACTTTTTTTTTCTTTTTAAATTTTCAGTTTGCCTGGTTGAAAACCACATACAACTCCGTCAATGAAGCATATTTCAGAGAAATTGACTGAAGTTAATTAAATCACAGCCTCTGTTGATAAAGCCGAAACCGGGCATAGTTTCTTTAATGGACACGATCAGAACGAGACGACACTAAACAAGCTGACTGCATTCAAGCTAATCTCATCTTTAAGTTCTGCATGTAGGAATTTTTATGTTTAGATTTTTGTAAGTCCCCGAATGGGGCAACCGCTCTAAGGGGAATAAAATTACCGCCAGTTTTACTCTTTTAAAATGAGTGTGAGTTTATATCTGGGAGAATGTAAATATGCGCCTAGAGCCCGCCTAAGGGAATGGGCTCTATATAAATGTAGTCTGTTATTATTGGTAGTAATAACCAACCAACCTTCTGGAATGTAGACTAATGAAAAATACATAAATCTCCGCAAAGAGTCAGAGCAAACCTAAGCCAGAGAATCAAACATAACCAGAATACTTTAGGAATAAGACTTACCATTTCTTGCTCTGTGCTGCCTAATGCGTGTCGGACCTAATCTGTGAGACGCGAGGTCAGACACAAGCTTAGAGTCGGCGGACAAAGGCTGGTTGTACCAATCTTCGGTCCGATAGAGGTAAGGGTGAAGGACTTTCTGTGTCCAGTTCCAGATCTGACTTGGTGTTTGGATCTTTTGGGACATGGCAGAGGAGAAAACATAGAAAGATGAAAAAAAAATTTAAGACTTGCCCCTTCACTTTCCTCCCACCTCCTATAAGACATAATGCTTAAAGCTGCGCCATCAGGTCGTTACCGTGGGAAGACAAGCCTCGTCTGCTATAACAGTTGGCCGTGGACAACATCTCAACTCCATTGGACTTGCACTCATACTTCAAATACTAGACATTGTTAACATCAGTTCTCTTTATCATAACGTTCAAAGGGACAGTAAACTAACTGCATAATTTCTATGCTGTATGATATTGATAATTTTTGTATGAAATTCATAAAATTGCGCTCCGATGTAAAGCGTGCGACTGAATTCAAATTAGTAAAGTGTCTTATCATGCCTCCCCCTCCTTTTATAACTCTGGCGGATCTTTAAGGCACACGAGACTCATGACTTTTCTTGATCCAAATTGTATTAAAAAATTGGCTTGGCAATGTCGAGGAAAGACATGTGGTCGATGCAAGGCTTCAAGATTAATGTAAAACTTAAAGCATGAACGCACGCACGCAAACATGCTTGCATGCACGCAAGTACGCGCGGGCATAATATACACACACATAATATACAAACACACTCATTCACACACTCTCGCGCGCACACACGCAACACACACAACACACACAACACACACAACACACACACACATACACACACACACACAACACACACAACACACACACACACACACACACACACACACACACACACACACACACACACACGTGTCTAACAATAATCAGGCAAGCGCTGATGAGAATTCTCAAGTTTACTGGTCCTCCCCACAGACAATACCTTCCTAACAGCGTCTTTACTGTCGATGACGCTATGAATGCTCTGTCGATAGCCAAAAGCCTTTTCATCTCTGTTGTTGAAGGCTGTGGCAACGAGGAGGATCAAGAATACCAGATAGAACGACACCTGCAGAAACACAGTGGCATCATAAACATAAGGCAAAGAGGCAATTTAAACTTTACAGGCCATTGCCACCAGTATCACTTTAACTGATCTCTGCTTTGTCAGCTGGGGGTGGACCTTAATACACCCACCATAGGTGTAAAATGAGAAGAGTTCTATGACGAGACATTTCATTTATTTGACTTCAATTGCCTTCTTCACACTGGGGCGACATTTTTTTCTAAATTTCAAGAATAAAACATTTTATGACACATAGAAATTTTGCTGGTCGTCACTTTACTGTCCCTCTTTACATTATCATGGGAGTACGTCAGATATGATAATATTGATGTACTTCCGGATGAACATATACGTCCAGAAGCTGTTTGAACCGAAGTGAAAGTACGTATTTGTACGTAGCGAAGGGTTAATAAGATGCGTCAGACGTATGTTTTTAACATGTCAATGCAGTGCTAGCAAAGATCATTGTCTCTATAATCCTCCCGCTACGTCCTGTTTTTCACATGCTAATGTCGCGATACTACTATTAGCTCATTAGCGTGTATGTAAGTTTGAGTTAAGATTTTATAGCGCCTAAGCAAGACCAGGCTTTGATATGTTCCCCTGTATACTGGAATAATTCATTACTTAAGAAATAAGATACGCGTCAGATAAGATACGCGAATAAATGATACGTATGTCATCTATAGCGAAGGGGTTAATAAAAGGCGTCAGACATGTGATGATATATCTAATGATTTGTTCTAAAACATATTATTATATCTATCTTGTGACGTATCTCAGCCGTTTCCAAACTTCATCTTACCGTCTCTACTACTACAGCAACCTTCATCAACCCCAACACAGAAAGCATTGGGGGGAAAAGGCAACAAGTGCAGCAGCAGCAACACAACTCACCTCCCAAATGAGAGACCTGATCTCGGACTCTTTTTCCCTCTCAAGTTCCTCGTGAGGCGTCAGCGTTGTCTTGCTCCTAGATCTCCACTCGCGGACTTGTGAACAGATTAGACGAGTATCATTACAATAAAGCCTACCATTTTTGTTTTAATTGGCTAAGACTGGTATATTGCCTTTAAGGGTCTAATAATTTTTTGCTGAAGAATGTTTACTATAAGTCTTCTAATTATGGCAAACTTATTTAGATAAATTAATTAAACGTATTAGTGTGTCATCATGCTGTGGAATTGTTCAGCTTCCTTTTTGTTTATTGTCTATTTGGAAGTCATTGCCACCAATAATACATTGACTAATATCTGCTTGTCAGCTGTAGGCGGACCTTCAGAATCACGTCTTCATAGGCCGACCTTACGTATAACAGGAAAAGAGTAGCATGGCGTGACTTGTCACTAAATTGACTTGTCGCATGTTTCACAATGGAGAGCTATTTTTCCAAATTTCAAGACCGTAACATTTCAAACTGCCCGGAAATTGTTCGGATCGACACGTTACTGTTCCTCCAAACGTTACAGTAAAGAGAACTGAGGGAGAAATTCCTAGTGTTAACCTTGGCCATGTATTGAAAAAAAAAAAAACTAGCTTATTAATTGTTGAGACATGTGAGGAGAGATTATCATACATCCCATCTGTAAATCTTAAATATCAACAAATTAAATACATTTCCGTTTCTGAAACGGAATCAATGAAAATGAAACTTAGGACCTGGAATGTTCCGCTGACACCGCAGACATTTTTGTCATGGGTTAACTTGGAAGGCGAGGGCTAAAGCAGATTTAAAAACGACCTCGGGAATCCTACGCCAGTGTTACCACTCATAAGGCTTTTTCTCCATGTGAGGGTAAAATGGCTTTTCGTTGGGGAAAATGTAAGTAGGGAAAAATCGTAAAGTGCAGGGTAAAGTGGATGCCAGGTTTTCTTCTTTTTAAAGGTAAAATTACAAGAGTCTTTTCTACTAATTTTGCTTCAACATGGTGCGTAGGAAAATGTAGAAAACAAAAATCAATCTCATTATAGGAGAAAAGCACATGACAAGAGTGGCACCACTACCGTAGGCACTTCATTTCGCCTTACGTCCGATCTCGGTAGATTCTTCGTTCATGGGCAAGAAACGATTCGCTGATTACTAGACCAGCAGACCAGCCAGAATTTTTTTTTTGGTGGGNGGGGGGAGAGAGAAGAAGAGGAACTTTTTCTTGGTAACTGCATAGAGACTGATACTGTTTTCCATGGTTTGATGCTATAAATAGGATTTGGTGGATACGGTTTTGAACTAAAAGAAATGCATTTATTTTCTTTCGCCCGAGAGTAGCATTTTTTATAAAGATCACGGAAATTTGTGACATACAACATACTCAGCGGTAAATATCACAGGTCCTCTTACTGACTTTTTCCATGCACCTTCCCCTTTCTTCCCCGTGCCCCCCCCCCCCCCNAACCTTCAAGAGTTTCGATCACCCAGGGTCGACTGCATCAGCAAACTCTATATGAAACAGACGAAGAAGATCACAAAGGCACCAGCAACATTAGCTTCAGTGACGTTAATAGCAGCAGCAACAACAACGACGATAAGAAAGGACAGAGATAATTAAGTAAACGCTTACCTCTATCCACAAGTCTTCTCCACACGTCACACATCTTGAGTGAAGAGTTAGTTGTTGAACACTCAAGTGACTGTTACTTAACAGACTTTAACTTTGTGGCACAAAATAGGAACAACGCAAATGCATATCTGAGCACTGTTCATTCCACGCCATGTCAGATTTATAAGCTTATGAATAAATTGTTTATAAAACTGCTTAAAGTTCACTCAAGAAATTACTTAATTATCACTCTTCTCGTTTTATCTCAGTCTCTCTTCCTCATAGAAATGTACTCGGGCACTCTATATTTCGAGCTTAAAGGAGGAGGTGGGGCAAGGCACACCGCGACTGCAAGCACCCCCCCTCCCCATTCTCCTCCTCCTCCCCC
>JAWQUT010000022.1:2730528-2757358 GCA_033807755.1 Ellobium chinense
TTTTGTACATGTGGTGATTATTGTGTTTGTGTGGTTCATGTGGGTTCCTCAAGAGAGAGGGAGTAGGCAGAGAAGTAGCTGAAATGCAAGAGAGGAGGTTATCCTCTATTTGTATAAAGATGCCAATGTTTTCTTCACTGTTGGCTATATTAGGTTTTACACTTCTCATTAACTTATCCAGGGGTGCCGTGTCAAAATACTCTCCAAACATGTTGTTTAGCTCGTCCTTCAAATTTTGACATAAAGAAAAATGCCCCTGAACCTGATAGCTTTTGAGAACTTAGACAGTGAAGCAGACAAACTAATATTTCAGGCCTTTTCACTCAGTAAACAGGGTAACCATACCCACCAAGCAACAACCACAAATTTTATACTTCAGTGACTAAACCTCACCTATTCTGAGTCTACACATATATTTCCACCTATCTAAGCCTTTGAAATTAAAATCCAATCCCTCCCCATTGCCAGTTTTCTGATTTTTTGGGGACTATTAATTTAGCAAATTTTTAGGCCAGGTGCTGTTGGCATCTTCATACCTATTGCTAAAAGAGTTGATATTAGGATGCCTCTGCTCTGCTAAAGATCTGAGTAGCAAGTCCTTTATTTATTATATCAGTAATGTAAATTTCTGGTAATAATATTGTAACATAGCCTTTTATGCATGAATGGAGATGAATAACAATGACACTGATAGATTAAAGATACCGTCAATGTCAATGATGAAAGGTAATGAGAAATGAGATGACGTGATACACTTATCTATCCTTAAAACATTAGTTTCTGACTAAAACGTATTTACACACACAGCATTTCATACTGGTTTAGGACGTAACAATCTTCTTGACGTATCTTTAATAACATTAGTTACTGATTTTCATGTTTTACTCACTCACATACAGCGTTTCATAAATTTTTGAGACATAACAATTTCCTTTACTAATTATCCTCGTATTATGGTTTTAAACCAATAAGATGTAATAATAGGTATTCTAACAGGTAACAGCAGGTTTCATTTATTTGTGTAAGACTCTATAAATGTCCCTAGGACATGTATTATTTCTTTTATTATCCTTCCTGGTCTTGCACAACAACAGTAAAATTATTTAAAATAATAATTGCATAGCTCTATTTATCTTTGTATTCATCTTAAAGACATATTCATTTGCGTATTAGTACTTTACTATCTCAAACATAATTTTGTTTGATAGACTAGTGACTGGCAAAACCCTCTCTAATCTATTAACTTTGTAAAAAGTATCATCTTATTATTTGTATGGTCTGGCCAGTATGATTCTACATGGGATCTTTTATGATGTATTTTCATTTCAAAAAAAGCTAACGGCTTTCACCTATACATTTGGACCAGACCCAAAATTTTAATATCCGGACTCGAACCCAGGTGAAGAGGATTCAATGAATTCGATTCCGGATTCGAATCACGCCCATCACTAGTGACGAGGCAAATGTACTTTGCGGCGAGGGAGAATTAAAAATTTGGCGATTCCTTCTCTTCGCCCTTGATGTCGTCTTTCCATCTCTCCTTTACCGAAGAATGTAAATGCAAACCGGTGGAAAGGTAGGGAGGGCGCAGACGAGGCGGGGTGACTTCCTCCACGTGCTAGTGAACTCTGGTAGCAGTAGGCGATCCGACACAGGCCGAACAAAGTGCAGTTCTTAGCGAGGCGAAGAAAGGAGTTGGCTCTCGTGATGACAGTTTGCTGAACCTTCAAACGTTATTCTCTAGAAAAAGACGCCGTCTCACTGTGGCTTTCGATTTTGAAGTTTATAATATGCTCACTACCTCCCTTCTTCGCCTCGTTGTTCAGCAGAGCAAGGGATACCACTCCAGAAATTCCCCGGCAATGATTCAAACTCAGTCATTTAAGGTTACAGACCTGTAATAGGATTGGAGCCTTTTTTCCTCTATGGGCTATATTAACATTTTGAGCTGCCCTCTGAACCCAAAGTTTTAGCTTTCACCCAGACCCATACCAGATTGAAGCTCATTATGTGGCCCAAATTTTAAGACTTACCCAACCCTAGCAAGCCCATTGAAATTTTGAGCTTGGTTGCAATTAATTGTAAACAGAGCCTATATTTTTCACTGGTCAATGCCAAACCCCTCCTCTTCCGCCTGAGCATACCCATGACCTGGCAGTTCCAGCCCAGGGCTAAATAGTGCCTGGTAAAATAAAGTAAAATGGATACATATTCCCATTATATCAAAATCTCCCCCCTGTAGCCCTTATTACTGGAAGCAGGGCATACCAAAAGAGGGAAAAGAGGAGATGAAATATAGCCCTTAAGTAGTGAAAGTACAATTATAGGCCTGTAACCTTCTCACCGACCCACATAAAAAAATCCGCTTTCCATAGTCACTTGGTGGACCATTTTTCGAGATATCAAGACCTCCCTGATCCAAGCTGCCTCCGAATGGGCTTTGGAGTAAAAGGTTATGATTATTTACAATGGAATCAAAGTGCTGTGATTCTGTTCACCTAATTGTCAGCAAGTTGGAGTATTCTGAATTTTCCAGGACACTTTAAACTAAATGAAACTAAACACGCATAGTTTTATGCAACTGCTAGTTGAGATGTCCCTGCGCTACTCAGAAAAGACGGTGGGGCGAGGGGAAGGGGGAGGAAGCGGGAAAGGGGCAACCCAAGTTATGCCACATCCACACATATTTCTTTTGCTATCTTATAGCCAAGTGAAGAAAGTTGGCCTCATACTTGGCATTTATAGGTTGGAATGCTATGCACTACTTGACTGGCAACTGGCAAGCAAATCTTGTCAGCCGGCACTACCTTCTATCGTCGCCCGTCGCATGGCTGCAAACTCTCATTCTTTAGGTTTAATGCAGAACAGGGCCTCTCTAAAATCCTTTGGAGTACCAAAGGTACATCTGGGGCTAGCGCCGATACAGTGATCCTTCCTTGCCATTTCAGGATTGCTTGCAAAATTCGAGACTCTTACGTTAAGCGGTAAAATGTAAGAAGCCATTCACTGTCCTTTTTATAATGTTAGATTATGTACAGTGATTATCTCAACCCGTTAGACTAATGTTTGAACAGAGCTGAACTTTGATATGCGATCCCACAGGAGTTTGAGATTAGGGTGGTGGAGGCAAAGGAAACGGATGGGTGACAGACAGACAGACAGACAGACAGACAGACAGACAGGCAGGCAGGCAGGCAGGCAGGCAGGCAGGCAGGCAGGCAGGCAGGCAGGCAAAATATAAAGTTAAGTTTATGACGAAAAAGGAAAGGTACTTTCTGAACATATTGTGTTCGTTAACCCTCTAGTGCCCAGCCCTATTTACAATGGCACAAAAAGTCCGAGCTCCAGTTTTTGGATCACTTCTGGATCCACTATGCTGGAACAAGCATCAAAATGATAATAATAATAATAATGATAAGGTGGTTTATAAGTCTCATATCCAGGCTAATGCCCGTTCATGCGACTTCACACTATCATGGTGGGGTGATGATCTTGGTTTGCTTTTTCTTTGTTCCACGAAATGTATCAGATCTGATATGCTGGGCACTAGAGGGTTAATTAATATTGCACATTAGGGCAGCTGTGGTAGAGAGATGAAAGATGGATAGTGGCTTATTGAGTGGACTAGTCAAAGCACCCGCAAATTTGCGGGGTTGTTGTGTGAAGCAAACGACCAGTGGATAAGAACGCGAGTAGGGCCTATGCCTCCTTTCCTTAACCCTCTTTCAACATAAAACATGATTATATAACATCATGAAAACAAACACATTAGTCACGTTCATTTTTCGATGCCTTTTTTGTTTTTATTCAACACCTACTGAAGGTGAAAAATGTAAAAAACTTAAGAAAACAGGTGAAAGTGAACTCATCTGGGTGAGTATTGGCCAAACATGTGCAGAGGTTTGTTTAGGACTGGTGATGACAATGTGCAGATAATAAGGGCAATGTTCTTGCCTTAAGGTCTTTGTCACCTATTGTTTTTATTATACAAGTAACTAAATAAATGTACCTCTTTGAATGGAGCTCGGGTGAAGATTGGTTTTGACTGCTTGCCATTCTTACGCTTCACTACCTGCATTTTCATACTCATAAGGCTCAAACTGTGCAAGAACATTTCAAATTGCATGCCTTTTCTAGATCACGAGTCTTTTTTCAAAGATTTTTAGATAGTGACAGTGGCTGGTAGGGTTCAAGAAAAAGAGGGATTTTATATATAAGTGGATAAATAGGGTTGTACACACAATGGGTGATTTGACTATTAATATAGATGCCACCTTAAACTGACTGCCAAAACACAGCAGAAAGTGGCAAGTTACTTTTACTATCTAAACTGTTGTCGTCAGGAAGCCTGGCTTCTGCTGGGGATACCCCATTAACACATGTCGAGGAAAAGATTGTGCTTCATTTCTGTACAGTTTACAAGTTTATATTTTTACCAGTCGAGTATGGACGGAATTTCTGACAAGAGTTTATATATATATATTTATTTTTTCATACATTGATTCAGACAACACATATCGTACAACAAGGCTATAGTCTATACCTTTTCAATTATCACAGCTTGGTGTTTTCTTATTATTACTACAAGAAAATCAACAAGGGCGTAGGTCATTATTGCAGAACAAAGTTAATTGAATACACTTTTACGACACGTAATTAGCGACTGACGGGAAAATTTCCGACATTCTTCTCTAAGTATACGCTATGTTGACTGTCCAACAGAAGTTCCCATACATGTCCCCCTTATTATTATTATTATTATTATTATTATTATTATTACTATTAGATGAGCTCTCTGCATCACAATAATTCAATAACTTTAACTCAGTGTTAGTCACCGGTCGCACGGTGCTTAGTTTTAAGTAGAGGGAACTGTTTCCATTTGAAGGTGTTTCCATCCGAAACGGCTTCTCCACCTGAAACTGTTTTCCACCTGAAACTAAATTCTATTTGACATTGTTTTCTCCCTGATACTGTTTTCCACATTTTTCACATAAATGGAGGCAGTGGTTCACTACAGTTTTGAGTCTACGTACTTTAGCGCTGCAGTACTGTTATATTCCCCCTCCCTTTTGCTATGTATTATTATTGGTAATAATATGTATTTACATGCATGATCTGTACAGCTGCATGTGTTTGTATTATGAATGACATGTGGAACACCGAATGGCATTGTAAACCAATTTCCTTCAGGGGTGAGTAAAGGTCTAGTTTCGTATTTCTTATTTCTTTTCCTAATAACAGATTTCCACTGCATAATCAAATAAGATGGGGTAGAATATGGAAATAACCGCTTTTGTATTTCTTTCGCGGGTAAGGCCCTTTGAAAATTTTAAATGAAACTTTTTTGCGCAGGAAATAATTTTCGCGAATCAAGCTCAGCTCGCAAATTGGCAATTAGATTATCTCCAAAAAATGAACATTTACACGTAAATGATGCTCACTCGAATACAGGGGTCTACATATATAGCGGATTTTTTACAAATTTGATGGCATTCATTTAAAACAAAAATAATGTTTCGTGTCAAGTTATACTACATTTTAGAGTAAACACTCTGGTTATCTGCAATTCTTGCAGTTTATCTTTTCAACCATGTATGGGGTTTGTATAACGTCCGCTATATCCAAATTGCACAACTGCTTTGCTTAAAATGCGTTAGCTGTAGTGAAAAATGAAGCGTGGCTATTTTCATTCTGCATTGTGTATTAGAATAGTTTCATCCAGGTAAAATCAATAGAATGGAGAGGATGCTTGCTTTAAATGTAAAGTGCCATTTTGCCGATCAAAGAGAGTCTTAAGTCGCTGACAAGAACTGAGATAGTATAAGGTCCTGAAGGTGATAGGGGTCATCCAGTGTTTGTTGTAGGAATCGCGAATGAGATCATTTCTGAGCACAATAATACTAGTTTAATGGGTGCAAGGTCAGTAATTGCAGAAAAATTTGGGCTTTATGAGGAAGATTAGATGGTATTGATATTGAAAAATTGTTTCTAATCATGATTTTCTCAGATTTTTTTCTATTGCATGGGGGTGGCCACATTCCTCCACTGTCATTTCAAATGACTGTATCTCGGATCAGAAAGATGATAGATCAAACTTTTTTTCACCTTATGACATTACTATACGCACTAAGCTTTTAACGATTTAATGAAATTCGAAAAAGACTTAGTCTAAACCTAGCCTTATTTTGACCGGCTGTTAGACAAATTTAAGATAATCTACTTTCTTGTGAATCATATACACATGTTAGTCTATTTATAATTAATAGCTGTGCATAGGCTGCAGCAGAAAAGTGAAAGGCGACCTTCAAAACGAGTTTTCTGTATCTAACAAATAAAAAGAGATTCGTGAAAAACGTGAGCACGTCTATCTATGGCAAGTGGCCACTGGTCATTGGAAAGGAATTATAATTCTATAACTCTTTCTGTGGTGCATTGTTGAACCAGAAACAAATCTCATTATACCGAATAAAAAACCCCATTATACCGAAAATTTGTTTACACAACTTCCATTAATAAGCAACTGACGACACGTCATGAACACTATCTAGCAGAAATTAGGTAACTGGTTTTTCCAGATTAAGGGAAAGGGAGAACAGAAATCAGGCTGTAGGAGCGATGCATTAAAGTATCTTCCACACTATTTTTTTCTTAAATTTCAAATAAGCTTAATAGCTTTCTTCTCGGTCATCGGCAAGTACTTCAGCTAGGTCTGGTTTTCTATAAACACTCAGGCGCCATATGCTAATTAAATAATCCCTTGATCTTTTTCCACATAAATTCCACAATCTCGTAGTCGTTGCTCTGCAGAGCGATGTTCTCCTTGACCTGGCCCAGCGAGTCGTCGATGATTGTCATGAAAATGCTCATGAGACCGATGTAGACCACGCCAATGTAGCTGTTTAGGAGGACAAAACATATAAGTCATATAGTGGACATAAGGGATTGGTTCCGAGGCAGGACCTGAATAGAGGGTTGCGTTTCTGCACACAGCGCTGTACTGTGCTCTTAGTAACCCCAAAACACCGGCAAATTTGGAAAGCAATGTATATGGACACTCTCGTCCAGAGTTGGGTTTAAGGTCAAAGGCAGAGTTAGGGGTGGGGTTCAGGAAGAATAAGCAAACCTGGGACAGTCTCTAGACATTATCATCGCTCAGGCACTCTCTTAGACATGCTTTTTCTTTTCTAATCCTGTCCCTAATCCTAAACCTTGCTCTAGGCTGGAGTCAAGTCAAATTATCAGAGGCACGCGGTGCCAGTGTCAGGCAGCCTAAGTATGCTTTAAGTTAAGACTTTAAATTGTGCATGGTTTAAGGGCAATAACATGGGTACCTTCCAAGGACCTATGCTGGTGGTTAGGGGCAGGGGTAAAAGCCTGGAATTCTAGCCAGTTTCGTAAAGAGAGTGGAGATGCTTTAACCTTTTTTTTTTCTTACTCCTAGGATTTAAGAGAAAAAGCAAAGAAACTTCCTCAACCTGTGCGTCGTGAGGCTCTTAACGAATTTTTTTTTTAAAGTTCACAGAATAGGTAAGCAAAATAAGGCGTAAAGCGTGACCAAAGAGATTATCCGAGTTAATTTCTTGCTGATTCGCCGCAATGCACCAGATTTCGAACAGATCTTTGTATAGCAGGTTTATTTTGTCTCAGCTGGTGTTTTATAACAAATTTTACAAGCACCAAAGTCAATAATGTTTTTGTATTTCCGAATACAGTACGAAAAAAAATTATGGGGAGTTATTTCCCTTTAACAAGGATTGAGAAGACATGCAGTGAAGACTCCTTGGGAGTAAAGGGATTGGTTTGTGCAGATACCGTTTATCGCTCTGATGTTTTACGGTAATACCTCATGATCTCGGAGCTCATGAGCTTGAATTCCTAGCAAAGCTTCGAGTCCCCTGCTTTATAATTCTATATCAACTTTACCGTAAAAAAATCGAATACTGCACACATTCGAATTTTTTAGCTGGTCCCCTAAAATTTGAGTTCTTGATGTTCTACGTGTGATTTTCTCACCTGAAGAAAAACAGTGGTCCCCAGAACGGCTGGGCGGTGGACATTGCCTCGTAGTCGAAGCTGCCCAGGGCGAAGGCAAACATGGACTCGGCCGATGTGACTACGTTCTGATAGGACACCAGGGCGTCGCCGAACAACAGGAATGCCGTACCAGTGAAGGCAAAGAAGTACAGGAAAAAGGTGATGGAGAAAACCTTCAGATCTTTGGAAGCCAGTTTCACCTGAAGAATGATAGGTTGATGTCATCCAGAGGATTGAAATATAATATGAAGAGAACGTTCGCAACAATGCAGTAATCGCAGTGATGCAGTGAAATATTGTAGGAAGATTGATGCAGTAAATCTAGAAAGGAATAAGTGTCATAAAAGCGTCGGTTTTAACGTCCAGCAAAAAAAGGCACTCCACAAAGTAGGTTGATCAGTTATGACGATATTATCAGAATTTATGCGAGGTTGTATAACATTTTATGATAATTTGGTCTCCTAGTGCAAGTAAAATCGTTGTTTGCCATCCTATTTGTCTGCAAGCATTTTTGTTTGGCAGCATACGACAATTTTACATGAACAAGGATGGTACGAGGTGCGATCCAAAGGTCCCCGCTCTGTGCTTATATAGGCTCTTTGGCTTACTCCAAGTTTTGCCTTCCTGCATCACTTCCGAAACTGAATTGCAGATGATGCTTGGAATGCTGACAAATAAAGATCTTCAAGAGTGCCTCAAGACTTGGCGGTGGCATTGGAGGCATTTTACTGACTCCCAACTGGATTACATGGAAGGTAATGGAGAACTATACAGCGAGCTCTCACAAACATAGATTTTTGGATCGCACCTCTTATAACCAATTGGGTATTCTTGTCATCAAAATCAGGAAGTTCCTCCGTCAGTAACTGTTATTTTGGTTCACTATCATCACTGTCATTATAATTTCAACATTGTAAAACGGGAAATGATAAAGCACCACTATGACTCTAACGGAATTTATTAATTAAAGTACACGTAATAACCAAAGTTACATGACTTACAAGGTCTAAGACATTTTACGTTGCACCCCTTCGTCATTGTCATCATATTAATCTTTTAATGTAATGATGTTCAGGCCTATAGGCTTACTCACCGTTGCTCCCAGCATGCCCATCTTCTTGTTGAACTGCAGCAATTTCAGGAACTGTATGGTCGCCATGTACACAACAATAGCCATAATATAGCCGTACATTTCGTCGTAAAGGGCGATGGAGTTAAAGTTTACAAATCCATCTGAAAGAGGATGGAAAGACAGTCTTTTATTTGCAAAGAATGGCAAAATTAAAGTTTACAAATCCATTTGATAGAGAAGGGAGAGACGGTCTTTCGTTAGCATAGTGTGGCAATGTTAAGGTTTACAAATCCATCTAATAGAGGAGGAACAGATATTTTATTTGTAAAGGGTATTGATGAAGTTAATATTTGCAAATCATTTGGAACAGGAAGAACAGACACATCTTTATTTGCCAAATAGACAAACATTATTGCGTTGATGATAAATGAAATGCATTAAAAGGCATTCCGCTCATTTTGTGATCGTTCTCAAACAACCATCGCATTTGAACAACAACCTGAAACAATCATGCTACTTAACTTATCAGAATATTGCCTCGAATTTATAGCATTGTATCTAGCTAGTATTATTCTTCAGAAATAATGATGGGCGGGGGGAACTGAAGGAAGGGACACTGTGCTCCCAAGCCCTGAGCGGAGATGGCACACTCGTCCATCTACTTACCCACCCACTCACCCATCCACTCATCCGCACGCATGTTCGCGCACGCACACACACCCATACCCACCCATCCACCCACCCATATGCGATCACAACATCTACAAAAAATAAGGCTCAATATGTACCTGAAATTTGTAAATTGGATGCCTTATCTTGGCTAAGTATATATTTCTGACATTGGCTGACAGGGCCAAAGAAAAGGGGAAATTTACACAGGATTGATAGGTTGTACCCAGTAAGTGAGTTGGCCTATCAAGAGATGCCAGAAACGTGGATACTTGTCTGTCACGCTATAGCCTATGCCCAAGATGATCCCTCATACCTGACTCCCTGTTATGAAGCGCCCTCATCGCCACTTCCGTCAGAATGTGCTTGAAAGCGTACAGTACGATGCAAGCAACGGCAAAGCAGAGCAGGACAAACTCCAGGATGCTCCAGAAGTCCTTGAAATAGCCACACTTCAGAGCTCTGACCTTCTTGATACACTGGTAGAAGAAGTAGAGGGTGACGATTCCGAAGAGGATTTCAACGACGAGAACGATGACGCCGAATCCGCCGATGTAGCTCATGAGGCGGAATACCTGGATGTGGTTGTAGAGGATATGGAGAATGTAAGGATGGGTCCCAGGTTAGTTAGCAGTGGATTTGCTGGCAATGACTAATTTACTCTGCGCTTGCCCATTATTATTATTATTATAGAGTAATAATGAATTGCAGAGTTCAAGTAATGCAAGTGGTGAAATTCTATAGAAACGTAATACTGTATAACCATGTGAATGTATGAATTGCACAATGAGAAATATAAAGAGAGACAGATGGACATTGTTTAACAGGTAACTTCAAGGGAAAGGAAAAGGGAAGGAACGGACCAACGGATGGTGTGTGCTGGTGAGTAAAGGCTACGAAGATAGATCGGTCTTTGATCAGAAGAGGAGTGGAAGCAACTGGTGAAATAATACCCCCACTTGGATTACAATGCCACGGTTGTGTTTATAACAACGGTGATCCATACCTTCACCTCCACCCTCGACGTAGCCGAGCCGGTAGTAAGAAACTCGGTAAGAGCAGTGACAGATGCAAAGAGGTTTATATTCGGGTTGTAGACTGTGTACTCCAAGAAAATGGCTTTGGTGTTCAAGTCCAACCAGTCCTGAGCCCTTGCTTTATCCAGTATGGCTTTTGTCCGGCAGTACAGTCGCTTGGTCAGGATGACATATCCGCCTCCCTTATAGGTGGCTAGAGTGCCGACATAGGGCGCTGTCTTGAGTTTCACAGAGTTCTTGTATACCTGAATTAGAGGAAGAAGAAGGTTATTCGAAGCACGAAATTTTGAGAAATTCATGTAAAAATGGCGTCATCCTGTCTCCAGAGTAATTCTCACCGTTATGAAGGACTGTAAAGGTAATACGATAGACAACGGTTAAACTAAAATCCTCAGTACCAAGGACTTATATTCGGTTTAAAAAGAGTTTTGGTTTACACAGAGAAGTCTCATTATTATTTTATTTTGCTCTAGCGATACTTTCGATTTCACCGTTTTCACTGTAACCGTTGCCCGTGCGGTCTAGTGTAGAGGTAGAAGTTTAGATATAACTCACTGTGATAGGAACTCATCAAATTATTTATTTTCAGTTCCCTTACGTTACCAAAGGATTATCGCTTACAGGTTGATTTGTGACATAACATAAAATACACTAGAGCCTCATGATTTCGAACCATATGTAGAGCTCAGAAAACGTTCGCACTCATTTTTGTATTCTCGTCCAGAGCACTCTATTTCTACAAATATTACTCACTAACTTGAACAAACTCGAAATCAAGGATTGGTCTAGAGTAACTGGAGTATCTGAGGCCCAAGGCTAATCCAGGATGCCAATATAAATCTAATTTAATCTGAGAGGGCTGTCCGAGCATCTAGTCGCTTAGGTTGCTCCTCTGGTGCGGAGACCTACCTTCTCTTGGTGACCTAAACGCAGAATAGTCACAGCCACCGAGTCACAGAGCATTGCACTCTTCCAGGTAGAGACTCATCAAATTATTTATTTTCAGTTCTGTTACGTTACCAAAGGATTATCGCTTACAGGTTGGTTTGTTTACATGCTTTGCCCATGCTTGGATGCCCACTAATAATCATAAGCAGCCCGGCATGCACCGAACATGTAAACAATCGAGCATGTGAGTGACAGTCCCTTGGTAAAGTGACCAAACTTCAAAAGCCTAACAGCCTTTCCAAGAAAATGAGAGGAAAGAGGATGACACTGATGCCACCGAACTAGAAGAAGATGATAGAACAGAAATACAGTACCTTTATCAGTTATGTACGTATACTATCCTACCCTTTGTTACAAACATCTCTTAGACGTATCGGTAAGTCCCGGAAGCAGCAATTCCATGTACGTAATACCTACCAGTACGTCCTATTATATACGGGTGGCTTGCAACAGGCTTGTGGGCGCTTTTACGAACCCATTGTAACTTAGTGCTGTCAGCACTTGAAAAATACGACACAGCCAAGAAGAACATTCTTCTAGTCAACTTACAAATGGATCATCTTTTTCCTTGAGTTTGTCAACCATGTATTCTGGCGGTTTCTTCCAAAAGGGTAGATATGGTTTGGTGTCGTCATCTGTCCAGCTGTATTCGTCGCGGCAGTGATTGATGATCGACTCAAGAGATGGTAGTATGGTGCAGGTGTCTATTTCAAGCGAAACAGCCATAGAATATTAGATGCAGTGAAGTTGTAGGTTAGGGTCTGTTATGGGTTACAGTTATACAAATTTTGAAATTTATGTTGCTGTTATCGTTGCCGTAGCTATCAGGGGTTGTCACTTTTGTTAAATGAGTACTAGTAGTTGTAGTAGTCGCAGTTGTGTATTCATGGTTGTAGTAGTGGCAGTAGTAATGATGGTGATAGCAGTCGTAGTGATGGTGGTAGTAGTACTAGTAGTAATAGCAATAGCAAAGGTAGTACTAGTAGTAATAACAATAGTAGTGATAGTATAGTAGTAATAGCAGTAGTAGTAATAGTACTAGTAGTAATAGCGGTAGTAGTGATAGTACTAGTAGTAATAGCAACAGTAGTGATAGTATAGTAGTAATAGCAGTAGCAAAGGTAGTACTAGTAGTAATAGCAATAGTAGTGATAGTAAAGTAGTAATAGCAGTAGTAGTGATAGTACTAGAAGTAATAGTGGTAGTAGTGGTAGTAGTAGTAATAGTAGCAGTAGTAGTAGCATTGGCAGTGGTAAGCTTAGAAGTATTGGTAGCAACAGCAGCAGCAGTAATATGAGTCGTAATTGCCATAGAAATGATAGTAGTACAAGCAGCATCAGGAACAATAATGTATTGGTAGGACAATACATACAGTAAAAGCAGTAACAGTTTGGTAGTTTGTAGTGGCAGTGGCAGTAAAGTGGTCGTGGTAAAATTAGTAAAAGAAGAAAATGGTGAAGGTAGTGTCAGTGCAATAACAGGAATATTATGGATGTTGGTGTAGTATTGTGATAAAAGGGCTTTTCTGAATGTTCTGTTTGAAGCATCTAATTTGGTCAGGAAGATCACTTCATATCGACAACGGCGGCGACAATAATAAAGGTGATGATCATTAGATTGTGATTTTACTTCGGTCTTTTTGATTTTTTGCAAAAATTTGGCTCCATCCTACAAATTCACGTTTCACTTCGGTGATAAAATTCTTTGATCCTTTGCACTGGTTCTTCCCAAAGTGTTTCATTATTTTATTCTTTGACAAAAATGATGATGATGATGATGATGATGATGATGATGATGATGACGATGATGATGATGATAATGATGGTGAAGAAAATGATGAAAATAATGATAATGATCTTGATGATAATGATGGTGATGGTGGTGGTGGTGGTGGTGGTGGTGGTGATGTGATAATGAAGGCGATGATGATCATGGTAATGATGATTATATGTTCCTGAAGACGAGTGATATCTATTAAAACAACCCACCGTCCTTGACCCTCATCTGCCTGATCCTAGCGACTCCCACCCTCCGAGACTCCATATCAGATATACAAGCCGCATCTTGCCAATACTTAATATCCGTGCCGTTAGCGTATTTGAGTGCGTACAGAGACGGCAAGAAGCTTCCTTCCAGCCACACCCAGTAGTCCAGCACTGTCTTGATCTGCAATAAAAGGAGGCTTTGAGTCAGAGTCTGTCGACTGCACAGCAGTGGCAAATTGGCAATATTTAGGTTACCTTAATGAATATTCACAGACATAGCCTAGACATTATTCTCAATCAATAGTTCTCTTCAACGGTTACAACTGTATGAACGCACCAGTTCAGCTTGTGAGAAATGAACGCTCTTTACAGGTCAGCGACGGATCGTCATGCCGTTATAAGTACATTAGAATTATAATAATCAAAAGGACCAAAGACTTCTGTTCGGTTTAAACAGAGATAAACCTAAATAAAGGAGTATAAACAGGGCTTCTTGTTTCCTTTCGTTTTAGCAGTCCTTTCGGTTTAACAATTTCGTCTTAACTGTTGTCTACTGCATTTTTATTGACGCTATGATATTCAGTGGACCACACAACTTTGTCAAGGCTTCTAGATGTAAGCGCTGTCTTCCAGCAGGCATTCAATCTAAGGCTATACCCTGGACTGCCCTGTAACAACTCTCCACCTCAATGCTAATGGGACAGGCTAAGGGTTTGAGAAAGTAAGGGTCCCAACTTAAGATGTAGCATGGACTTCTTTAAATCCGATACAAAATAGTGACAAATTTTAATTGAGAATGATGTTTTGTCCAGCGAGCGGGGTAGGGATGTGATGAGGCGTTTTAACTCTGATTCAGCCTTTTACTTTGTTATGTATTTCATGTGTATTATTATGTATTTATATGTATGATCTGTATTGTTATATGTATTTGTAGTATGAATGAGATATATAACATTGTATGATAAAGTAAAGCAATTTCCTTATGAGGCAAATAGAGGTCGTATTTTCATTCTTCATTTTTTTCATGACTATCAGTACTTTTCACAAGACTTCACAACCATAGATGTGGCTACAGCTTACCGAATCGTGTCCACTGAGCATAGTTTTCTTGATATTATCTGCCAGGAAGTAGGACTGCGGGTCTCTTTGCTGGTAGGACAGGAAGAAGATGACACCAAGGAAGAAAACGTACACGAGAATCTCCTTCAGGACAGCTTCCATCTTGATCTCCATCAGGCGGTTTTCTCGAGCTTTGGACAGTTCCTCTGAGTCTGGAGGCTGGAGCTCTGTGTTGTCACTACGTCTCTGGAGCATGATCTCTGNACAGTTATACAAATTTTGAAATTTATGTTGCTGTTATCGTTGCCGTAGCTATCAGGGGTTGTCACTTTTGTTAAATGAGTACTAGTAGTTGTAGTAGTCGCAGTTGTGTATTCATGGTTGTAGTAGTGGCAGTAGTAATGATGGTGATAGCAGTCGTAGTGATGGTGGTAGTAGTACTAGTAGTAATAGCAATAGCAAAGGTAGTACTAGTAGTAATAACAATAGTAGTGCTAGTATAGTAGTAATAGCAGTAGTAGTAATAGTACTAGTAGTAATAGCGATAGTAGTGATAGTACTAGTAGTAATAGCAACAGTAGTGATAGTATAGTAGTAATAGCAGTAGCAAAGGTAGTACTAGTAGTAATAGCAATAGTAGTGATAGTATAGTAGTAATAGCAGTAGTAGTGATAGTACTAGTAGTAATAGCAATAGTAGTGATAGTATAGTAGTAATAGCAGTAGTAGTGATAGTACTAGTAGTAATAGCGGTAGTAGTAGTAATAGTAGCAGTAGTAGTAGTAGCAATGGCAGTGGTAAGCTTAGAAGTAGTGGTAGCAACAGCAGCAGCAGTAATATGAGTCGTAGTTGCCATAGAAATGATAGTAGTACAAGCAGCATCAGGAACAATAATGTATTGGTAGGACAATACATACAGTAAAAGCAGTAACCGTTTGGTAGTTTGTAGTGGCAGTGGCAGTAAAGTGGTCATGGTAAAATTAGTAAAAGAAGAAGATGGTGAAGGTAGTGTCAGTGCAATAACAGGAATATTATGGATGTTGGTGTAGTATTGTGATAAAAGAGCTATTCTGAATGTTCTGTTTGAAGCATCTGATTTGGTCAGGAAGATCACTTCATATCGACAACGGCGGCGACAATAATAAAGGTGATGATCATTAGATTGTGATTTTACTTCGGTCTTTTTGATTTTTTGCAAAAATTTGGCTCCATCCTACAAATTCACGTTTCACTTCGGTGATAAAATTCTTTGATCCTTTGCACTGGTTCTTCCCAAATTGTTCTATTATTTTATTCTTTGAAAAAAATGATGATGATGATGATGATGGCGCAGAAAAAGATGAGAATAATGATCTTGATGATGATGGTGATGGTGGTAGTAGTGGTGGTGATGTGATAATGAAGGCGATGATGATCATGGTAATGATGATGATATGTTCCTGAAGACGACTGATATCTATTAAAACAACCCACCGTCCTTGACCCTCATCTGCCTGATCCTAGCGACTCCCACCCTCCGAGACTCCATATCAGATATACAAGCCGCATCTTGCCAGTACTTAATATCCGTGCCGTTGGCGTATTTGAGTGCGTACAGAGACGGCAAGAAGCTTCCCTCCAGCCACACCCAGTAGTCCAGCACTGTCTTGATCTGCAATAAAAGGAGGCTTTGAGTCAGAGTCTGTCGACTACACAGCAGTGGTAAATTGGCAATATTTAGGTTACCTTAATGAATATTCACAGACATAACCTAGACATTATTCTCAACAAAGCAATAGTTCTCTTCAATGGTTACAAGACTATGGGCGCACTAGTTCAGCTTGTGAGAAATGACTGCTCTTTACAGGTCAGCGACGTGTCGAAATAAGCCTGAATAGAGGAATATAAACAGGCTTCTTGTTTCCTTTCGTTTTAGCAGTCCTTTCGGTTTAAAAGTTTCGTCTTAACCGTTGTCTACTGCATTTTTTATTGGCGCTATGATATTCAGTGGACCACACAGCTTTGTCAAGGCTTCTTGATGTAAGCGCTGTCTTCAAGCAGGCATTCAATCTAAGGCTATACCCTGGACTGCCCTGTAACAACTCTCTACCGCAATGCTAATGGGATAGGCTAAGGGTCTGAGAAAGTAAGGGTCCCAACTTAAGATGTAGCATGGACGTCTTTAAATCCGATACAAAATAGTGACAAAGTTTAACTGAGAATGATGTTTCGTCCTGCGAGCGGGGTAGGGATGTGATGAGGTGTTTTAACTGTGATTCAGCCTTTTACTTTGTTATGTATTTCATTTGTATTATTATGTATTTATATGTATGATCTGTATTGTTATATGTATTTGTAGTATGAATGAGATATATAACATTGTATGATTAAGTAAAGCAATTTCCTTATGAGGCAAATAGAGGTCGTATTTTCATTCTTCATTTTTTTCATGACTATCAGTAGTTTTCACAAGACTTCACAACCATAGATGTGGCTAAAGCTTACCGAATCGTGTCCACTGAGCATAGTTTTCTTGATATTATCCGCCAGGAAGTAGGACTGCGGGTCTCTTTGCTGGTAGGACAGGAAGAAGATGACACCAAGGAAGAAAACGTACACGAGAATCTCCTTTAGGACAGCTTCCATCTTGATCTCCATCAGGCGGTTTTCTCGAGCTTTGGACAGTTCCTCTGAGTCTGGAGGCTGGAGCTCTGTGTTGTCACTACGTCTCTGGAGCATGATCTCTGGTGAATGAAAATAAAAGAAAAGTAGTGGAACACCGTACAATGGATTGTTGTGTTTTTTAAATAGCCATAGAAAGGAAGCCACGATTGTTGAGGTGAAAAACCGCGATAAGCTTATCTACCCTACAATTAAGGGTATAACTTACGAGACAAACTGGTTTCGTCTCTGTTTGCCGGTGCATGTTCGCCGCCTGCCAACACTTTGTTGATGTCTTCGTCCAAATCCTCCTCATCCAGGTCAGGTTTCTTAAGGACGCAAGCTATGAACGCCACCAGTAACAACACCTGTAATTTGCAGTGGTAAAGATCATTGGAATAGATGCCATATACCTTAAAGCTTAAAAAATAAATGGTGAAGGAGATAAAACAACAATAGGTTCAAATATTTTCATTTCCTTTCGTCTACGTCGGTTTGAAGCAGACTGATGTTAGAATTAGTATGGGAATTAATGTGGTTGACGCTATTTTCAGAATGTAGTGTTTCCATGCCTCATTATTAAACAGTATCGATATACGTATAAGTAACACTGATATATATAAGTAACGATGTATATTTTGTGCCACTCTCCATGCCTCCTTTTGTCTTTGTGTCCTTAAGACTGTGGGTCGGTCAGCCTCTTTGTTGGCATGGTTAGTCATATTTGCTTGTTTTGCGTTTCTGACATTGCAAGAAGCTGCTCTGACTCGTTTACAAACAATGATGTTTTAACTGGCATTTGTATTATTCTATGCAATCACGTATTAGTTCACTCTTGCTTTACAATACATTTTCAAGATTTAGATATTTCATCAATTTTTGTTTCTTGTGTTTGATCTCAGTTAGTTTATTCTTTTTTTCTCAGTGCATTGGTAATTATAAGAGATTCTTACACTGGGCTTAATAAATTATAGTCTTCTTGAGCTTACCAAATACTGTGTGTTGCTTTGAAAAGAACACTTCGTTACTAGCCACCAATCAGTGCAAAGTCCCCAAACGTTTATCACCTTACCTTGATAGGCTGTACAACGATAACCGACTGAAAGAAGGACAGTAGGAACGTGGTCAGCCACTGATCAGCTTTCTCTTTACCCCATTGCATACTGTACAAAATGGTGAAGAAGCCGGAGGCAACGATGCTGAAGAAACAGACTGAAGAACGAGGAAAAATTATTACTGGCTGTGGCTTTTTAAGACTAATTAAATGTGCACTAAAAGCAAAAATTGGATTTGCAGGATTTAGCAGTGTCTTTCTTTACTGAACTTGTCCTAACGTTGTGCTGCTTGGGGTAATTCGAAAGTTGTCTTCATTCCAGCAGAGTGCTTTTAAAGTTTCTTTGATGTTCAAGTCAGTTTCATCCCCTACCATAGTTTACCTAATTTCTTCGCACACTTTGATATGCGTTTAGTCCAGAAGAAAACGCCCGTTGTTTGTTTAAACAGCATTACACTGTTTTAAATGTCATTTAAACGAAACATTGTTAAGGCTGTGTTTACAGGCTTTGTTGTGCATCTGTAAGTAACAATCTTATTTTGAAATCCAGCAACTGCCCAAATCACATACATATGTATATCATATTCTCGGACAGCCAACCTAAGGAGAAACATAAAATGTGAGGATTTATGCTTTAAATACTGTTCCTGCACATAATATCGCCAGTCGGTGTTGGCAATTTATCTGCCCATAATTATTTCCTCACATTGCCTTTCAGCGTTGACATCATATAGCAACGTAATGATATTCTTTATTTTGTTCCTTAAGAATTTTGACGTACAGTTGTTTTTTCTTTTTTTTTTTTATATGTGCCAAGAGGGGAGAAAATGTTGCAACATCTCGAGACTGGTTGAGTACTTTTACTTTCATAGTCCTTAGGGTTTTACTCACGGATCCAGGCAATGTAAATGCACCAATGGGGAAGCGACCAGGGTTTTTTCTTCTTCGGTCTTGCCAGCTTGACCTCATCGTCTCTTTCCTCTTCCTCGGGTATGTTGTCCGTATACTTGTTCTTCTTGTGAAACGACAGAATGTTGCTCACGCTTTCCTTCAGTTTCTTCATCCTGTGAAATGTAGAAGTTTGGACTTAATGGCACTCGTCTTGAAAAACAGTCTCCAGTGAATCTACAGTGACTAGTCATTACACTAAATGTATCCATTATAACGTGCTACGACCTGGGTCTATACACCAAAGTCAGGCTAAGCCTAGCTCGTAAGCTTTCTCTGATCTCCTTGAATTTGTGTTTTGAAAATTGAGTCAAGACAAATAGACTATTTTAATTCAAGATGAGGGTGTTTTCTTCAGCTAAAATAATGTTTTTATGATTTGGATTTTTAACAGAGAACTAATTATAACAAGTGACTGCAACAACCCCATTATAAATAACGCCTTTATTAAAGGAACTAACGATGTTATAATAATAACATTTCACATTTCATATTATATGAAATGGTGGGGTGGGTGTGATGCCGGTCGGAATATTACAATGCCCAACCTTTATTTTTATCATATCATATACAGTATGCACTATGTTTTAACCTACCTGCTCTTCTTCGCCCTTGGTCCCCACACCATGGATGTTGACGTCACATTCTTCCAGCGGAACTTTTGCTTGTCCTTGACCTCTGCTTGGTTGACCTGACTGATGGCGTTGTTTTTGGGACGGCATCGCCGGAAGAACGTCATCATGATAAAATTGGGCGGAAACACAATGAGGGTTGACGCAAAGCTGATGAAGAACTGAAAAGATCAAAACAAAAGAACAATCACGTGTATCTTGATATTTTACATTAGTGTTAATGACAGATCTGCTAAAAAGAAATAAAATTCCAACAAAATGCGGAATAGCGTTCTACATGATCCTTTGCTTTTCTCCCATAAGCAAGGTAAGTTTAGTTAACTTGCAGGTTCGAAAACCAAATGGAATTTGAGTATCCCTTGTGGATCCCAACAGCAAGAGGACCACTCAGTGACGTAGTTCTAAGTTTAAAATACACACGTTTAGGTGTTAGCAGACAACAAAATCACGTGTTTTGGTTCATGGAGATGCTTTTATTTAAAATAAATTAAATGAGAGAAGCAGAATTTTAGTCTTGCTACGGTAATCCAGGGATATCTCCGAAGGTACGTATGCTGAAAAAAGTGTTAACAGTCTCTTAATCGGAGAAATCTGCAGATTTCCTTCTTTTTTCCGAGGTTTTCAATGTCGTTCAAGCCTTAAAATCAGGCTGCATTATTCAAATTATATTCTCTATGTTCAGTAGTTTTAGTTTAGAATCTCACACAAGAAATTGTCTTTTTAGCTGGTTTATGAAATATTCATTCACCTCAGTATTATGTTGGCTTCTTCATGAGGATTTCAACCGAGTATGGCCTATTGAATTCACTGTAACTTAATCCACGGAGCGAACAGTTGGACAGGTACATCGAATTTAAATTCAGGAACTTCAAAGCACATAGTCTATCCTGGCGTTCAGCCAAATTGAGCGAATCAAATTCAGGGACTTCAAAGCATATAGTCTATACTGGCGTTCAGCCAAATTGAGCGAATCAAATTCAGGGACTTCAAAGCATATAGTCTATACTGGCTTTCAGCCAAATTGAGCGAATGAAATTCGGGGACTTCAAAGCACATAGTCTATACTGGCTTTCAGCCAAATTGAGTTATGGAGAGTACCTGAGCAAGTGTGAAGGAGAACGGTCCAAGTTTGATGGCCTCCACGTTCTTCTGGTCACTGTCACCTTTGAACCACATGGCGTTGGTGATCATGGTGAGAAACAGAAGAGACATGCAACAGGAGAGACGCTGAACCTGGAGAAGGACATGTATATAATATTCATTAGAACCTCAAAGATCGTGTGGTCTTCTTCAAGGAGTTCTGAACAGGAAACCTCTTACCAACTTCCTTCCCATTTGTTTTCAACTTTGATTTTAACAGTGCTTACTCCCTAGATTAAGGGGTACCCTGAACCACGCCTCCTTTCTCCATGTACAAGGTTTGGAATGTGGGAAGGAGGGCGAAAGTGCAAATACCTGGCGTCAGAAGGCTGGGAGGGTCGAGGGAGTGGCACACAGGAGGGATAAGGTATACTTTAGTTTTACTCATTTTACGTCCATAGTCATTGTTGCAAGTCCAGGGTATTAATAATTTGGTTGTAGATGTTTTAAAAAAGTATCATTTCAGTGGAAGGAGTGATATAGGAACAAAGATATGCACTGATAAGGAGAGGAGTACAAATCCACAGGACTTTCAAATTTATGATGCGCGTATTCACTGATGCTGCTGGTTCAAAATGTTGCAAATCTCCACTTGTAGAATAATCAGAAATGCACATCAGTTGTATTCCTTTTAAATTCTGCCGACCAAAACAGCAGTTCACTTGTAGAAAAGCGGAAGAGGTGACTGAATTGGGGGAGGGGGGCGGTCAGGTTAACGTCAGCCGTAAGCGCGGCTGAAACAATATGTGACACATTTAAGCGGTATGATAGCGTTTCGACTGATACATGATTCCTACTCAGTCTTTCATTTCAAACGAAGACGTTCACATCCACCAACTCACTCTGGTGAAATTGCTGCGAGTTGGCCTGGAGAAGACAGAGACCCACAGGTGATCATTAGCCAGCTTCTTCCTGGCGGAGGACGAGAAGAGTTGCTTGAATGCCACGAGGTCGTCTATGCCAGCCACAGGCAAGATCCGATCTATCATCCCATCGTCCTGCTCAACTGCCAGCCACCGGTCACAGAGGAAGATAAACCTGTATCAACATAGAAGTAGATTGGTACAACAGGGTGAACTCCAATTTCTGGGATAGGAGGGGCAGGTGTCAGTAATTTCGATTTTGTGAAAGTTTTGAGTTTTTAAGAACAATGTGATATATGTGAGCTTGTGCATTAACGATGGGATCTCTTACCATCGTAAGAAGTACATTAGTACATCGGTGCTAAATGCACCTTTAGTAGCGTTCATCATGCAGAGTTAATGTAATTCTTACGATGATAAGAGATCCTATCGTTAATGCGCAAGCTCTCAGTTGATCGAGAGAAGAGAATCGAAATCACAATGTCTTTTTTTGTGTGTGTGTGCCTGAGGTGCGAAGCTATGAAGTCTTAGTGCAGTTTGCTGTTGTCATTTCATTATATTTATTCTATGTTTTTTGTATCACTGTTGATGCTCCCTCGCTACATTAAGCTGGAGAGGGTAGCTGGAGTTCTGTTGTTGTTGATGGGTAAAACTGTACGCTTTATGATCGCCTTCATTTATCACTATGATAACATATAGCCATAGATACTGAATATTATTGTCTAAATGGGAGTGAACAGTGCCTGAAAATGACAGGGTACTGTCCATTCTTTCGGGAGCTGAGAAAGTTTATGGGTGGTCTGGGTATTGAGATAATGACATTATTGAATTGCATGTGGTAGCATTGTCTGGATGTGGAACTTATAAACTTCATTAACATTTTAGTGATGGTGTTTTTTAAACTCTTTGTTAAAATTTTCATATGAATGCATAGCCAGCTCACTTTTCTCCGGTCTGGAGGTCGTTGATCTGCACCTGATCCAGATACCAAGACTTGTTTTTGCCTTTACCGCTGTTGTCATGCCAAATCCGCAGGAAGGTGAGCGGTCCCAAACAAGCATCCACACTCATTACGTAGTTCAAGATGGATCCTCTTGGGAGATGCTAGATGAAGGAGAAAGTAAAGTTATAAGGCTGTGTGGTGGCTTCGTATTTTGACGGTCTTTGCATATAACTTCACGTCAGATTTGAACTTGACCGGTCCTATCCGAAGACAGTCGACGCGATTTGCTGTCTCTGCCAGTTTGCGGAATGCAAAGTAAATAGGTTAGAACTGTGTTCATACAACCACTTTCGGAACAAACTTTCGAATTTTTGTTATCGGAAGTTTTGCTTCACCGGGTTACTTTTCACAACGAACACAACAAATGGAACCGATGAATGGGAGTGGGCTAAGCAACGGATTGTGTTAAGCAATGTTTGTGTTAACAAAACTTCACTGTATTTATATTTAGGTTCTAATGAGCTACATAATCGATGTCAAATCATTCTCTTTGGTAAGAAAACCAGATACAAAATGGAGCAGCCCGGTCAAATGGCTACGGCGTTGGGCTCAAGATCTAAAGATCGTGGGTTCGATTCCCGACCATGGTCATGTTGTAAATCATTGGGAAAGCATTTTTATCACATTTTCCTCAGTCCACCAGTCTGTAAAATGGGTGCCTGGCTATAGGCAGTGGAATATGTTGTCAGAATGCTAATGATCAGCGCCTATATACGGCAGCGGAACTATATGCTCCCCAAAGAATTGAAAACGTTCTAGAGTGATAAGGCCTGCTGGGGTAATAATAATGTGAAGTTGCGTGAGTGGGCATACGCTTATAAACCGCATTAGTATTAATATTAGTATTAGTATTAGTATTAGGAGCTATCAAATGTCTCAGAAGGCATCATTGCCTACAGCTAAATATAATATTTTTTCCCGCAGGATATGCTAATGAAAGAAGATAACGTTTAAATGCCAAAGGCTTGACCAAGTTCGCTATCACACAAAGCAAAACTTCCAAAAGATGCGTGGAAAATGTATTTTTGTGTCAGTAAACCACTGAATATTGTCTGAAATATCACCGTCTACAACTGGTACCTTTCTTTGGCCATCTGCCACTGCCAGTTTTCTTACACCGGAGTCACTGTCCTCTCCGGAGACGATGAATCTGATCTGGGAGTCAGTCTGGGCATGTTTCTTGATGCCGGTCTGTATGGTCACTTGGTAGAAATAGCTGTCCGTGGGAAGGTTGTCTTCCAGTGGCATGGCTCCCCACTGTCGAAAAGACAAAGCAAAATCAGACAAACTTTTAGCACGGATCATCCTTCTAACACTCCTTCCAACTGCATTATAAACGGTAATTATAAACAAAACGTAAAGTGGTACTTACAATGTATTGAAAATTTTCGAAAGACGCTAGGAGTACACAAAGTTGCTTATTTTCTTCCCTTACTTTTAGTTTACTATTACTTTTTTGTGCAGTTCGAAGGACTTTTCATACATTGAAATTTGAATTACTTCAAGCATCCATAGGATTCTGCAATATCTGAGATTTTATTATTCATCACTTCCTTTAACGACAGCTCATTTATTATACTGGTGTGCAGTTCTCGGGGCTTTTCTTAAACTATAGCAAAGATACTTACATATCACCATTATGGTATATTCACATGAAAGATGAACGTACGGTCTACCTTAGTCTGGCACTGCACGGCTTCCCATAGATATGTTAATTAGCTTGACCAGCCTCCCAGGCAGGTGAAATAAACCAGTACACTCCTGTACCCCACCACCCATGAGACACCCGTGTTTGTTATCCTTGTATGAGTGTCGAAGTTAATTCACACGACATCACAACCATCATGCGCTAAACGTCAGAAATGGCATTGCACGAGTATTTAATTTCCGTGTGCCCCACATGATTTGGTTGTCTTATACGTGTATGAATATATAAATCTGATGTAATCCCGTATGATATTACATGTTCACCAACCTGGCAATCTTCTCTCCTACTGAAAGAAATAAAACCCCACTACTATAACCGATAATGCCCAAATAATGAGAAGCAGTATCTAGAAATAAACCTGTTACTCTTGCTCATTTACAACAGATTGTTGTCTGAACTTAATAAAAACATTCTTATTGTTACTGAGAGGCATCGCCTTTATGCGAATCATTTTCTAGTAGCAGTCTTTTCAAATACATAAATCGAGTCAAGCTCATCCTGCAAAACTTGTGAGAATTACATCCTTGCAAAAAAAAAAATCCTATAGCGGCGCTGTGTACTAGGATTGTCCCTCAATTATGCATTACCAACACAAATTATATGTACAAGATGTAGATCTTGGTTCAGCAATTTCAGCAGCTAGTCATCAGTCTTGCACATAACAAAAACACTATAGTTGCAGGCAGCTCTATTTATCATAGTATATGCTAAAATCTTGATATAAATCGTCAACACGTTCGTTTTCGTGGATCTACCTTGACAAGATCCTTTTTGTCCATGTGGCGCAGCCAGATCAGTAAAATGATGTAGAGACCGATGAGGGAGATAACTGTAGAAAACACGGCCGCATTATCACTGAGGTTGCCGAACTTGGCCCAGACATTCGAGAAGTCGATGGTGTTTGGAGCCACAGCAGAATCGGATCCGAAGGAGGTCAGGTGGTCACAGAAGCACTGTGTCTTGTATTTTGTAGTCAGTGGACCAACCTGGAAATAATGAGTTTGTCATGGCCACAATTCATTTATGAACGATGATAGGTCATGACGTGTAGCAATGTCAGGGTTTTAGTCATACTGAATACAAAGACGAATTTCTAGTGAAGTGTTCGGGCTGACACATATGGAGCTTCAAAATATTACGTGCTCATGTATTATCTCATTAGGACGTACACAGCATATTCAGTCCTTATTGATTTTTTTCAAAATGAAAGCCATCCCCAGCTTTACCATTTAGATAGAAATGAAAGTAGGAGAGACATGAGAGAAATTTAAGGTTAAAATCATAAAGCTCACCTTGCAACCTTCAGATGACCATGTGTTATTTGTATCGTCCCAGAACCGACATCCAGAGATAAGATTGAGCAAAGTATAGCTAGTGTTAACCATAGTCTCCTCTATTTGTATATTTCCACCTGTTGGGAGACAGAGATCGTAAAGATGGCAATATCCGTTCATAAAAATAACAATTATTTTCAAAATGATTATGTGGCTTTGAAAAGAAAAATATACATGTAAATGTATCAGTCAATTTTTGTGCAGTGCTTTGCCAGACTGTTAACAGATGCCTAGTAAAGGACAAATTTAATTTTCATATGGTCAGTGCAGTTGCACAACTTGAAGCTGATTCATTCTTCATTCCTTGGCTTAGACTTTGTGGAATTTAATAAGTTGTATTGAGAGGATTTATAGTGTAATGATATTTCAGTGTAGCTTGGTCATTGACAAGGAACCCCATCCACATTTAAGTATGGCCTAAGCGCAACGGGTTTCACTGGTGGAACACAGTTAAGCAAAAGAGAGTTGCAGCTAAGTACGGCTGCTTGACTATCAGAGAGACAATTCAAGACTTTCCGGCCTTTCTTGATCGGCGTACCCCTCAACGTCACCAGACAATCTCGTGTAACCGGTCGATCTCCAAAACCGACTGGTAATGAAGATGGACGAGCAACTCTCTCTCTCTCTCTCTCTCTCTCTCTCACTGTGTCTTTCTCTGTGTGTGTGTGTGTGTGTGTGTGTGTGTGTGTGTGTGTGTGTGTG
>JAWQUT010000022.1:2761914-2774414 GCA_033807755.1 Ellobium chinense
TTTTTTTTTTTTTGGGGTGGGGGGGTGGAGAGTGTTTGCTTGTTCTCTTGAAAATGTAACATCTATTTTTCGCACAATAAACATATGAATAATTATCTATCTTGTTTTATTCCTCGAACACATCACATATAATTATTACATATTGTTAATTCACCGTGAATCAAGGCACACTGAACAAACATGTTTTGAGACAACCTACCTGTGCCATTTGTGGCATTGTTGACTCCAACTTTGGCCAGTTTCATGCCTAGTCTGGGGGTCTCAAACGATCTCTCAGTTTTGTCATCCTCGGCAGTCTTGCTCCCAACCGAGTCTGCGACTGTCCCCAACGCCTCCTGGCCAGAGGTCGCCACCGCTTTGTCCTGTGACGATTAGATTTATATATCTAGCTCTAAAGTGAGGGTCCGTCACGGGCCTCTTTTTGCCATAGGTGTCACTAATCTCGCTTTCCATTAATCTGAAGCCGAACTTGCAAGTGCCGAAAAAACAAAAGAAAAAAAAATGCATCCAATTTATGTTTGCACAAGCAAGATCGGCTTCAGATTAAGGGAAAGCGAGATTAATTACCCTATATGTCAAGCACTCTTTTTAATGCTCTGCCGTCCATAGCCAAAACAATGTAACTCCCACTTTTCATGAAAATTGAGATAAATGCATTTTGTGTATCTTTTAATGAATGTCTATCTTGTCACGCAGCGTCAAACTCAAATTCGTCACCGTTTTGGAGAAAAAATTCTGAAAAACAGTGTAACTCTAACGATTTTTACATTTTGCAAAGGCAGAACAATGTAATTCTCTTCTATCGAGGCAAAAGTGTAACTCCACTTTCTCAGTGGAGTTACATTTCATTAATACAAAGTCAAAACAGCGTAATAACCTTGTACAAAGCCAAAACAATGTAGCTTCACATTTTCACTAGAGTTACATTGTTCTGCCTCTGTGAAATGCTTATAATGAAGGGTCTTGCCACGGCAAAACAGTGTAATGACCATTTATTCGGTTATTCGATAGGCCATGCAGACAAACTATATGGCATGAAACAGGGACTATGATACTAGAAATATATGTAATTTCAGTTTTTGGAAATAAATGATTATGTAGAGTGGCTAATTATACCTAACACAAAAAACTCGATTTTCTCAAAACTACTTCAGGTGGAAATACATTGTTTTGGTTATGGTACTGATTATTAATTGTGGAGCAGCGTATTTAATGGTTATGGCGTTAGACTCAAGATCTTAAAGTCGTGGGTTCGATTTCCAATCAAGGTCATGTTGTAAGTGTCTTCGGAAAGCATTTCATTCACAATTTCCTAAGGTCCACCCGTCTGTAAAATGGATACCTGGCTATAGGCAGTGGAAGATATTGTCAGAATGCTAGTGATCAGCGCCTAGAAATGTATGCTGCCCTGAGAGTTGAGAACATCCTAGAGTGATGGTGGGTAATAATAGTGCGACGTCGCTTGAGCGGTCATTAGCTTGAATACGATATTTACAAACCACATTATCGTTATTATGGTTATTATTATTATTATTATTACCGTTAGCTTCCTTGCCCGATCCCTGGCCCGCCGTGCCCTGTCCAGAGGTACTATGTAAGCTTCGTAGAGGTCATCAGGATGTTCATAGTACGTCATGATATCAAACACTCGGTCCTGCAGTGAGAAGTCTCCGTCACATTTCATCATGTTGATCGCCTCTGGAACGAGATTATCATAATACTGGATGTAATAGTCACATGACCAGTGGCCGTATGCATAATCCATACGTTAGTTATTGCAATGCGGTAACCACAGGAAACTCCCAAAACATTAGAAGTGTTCACCGTGCTTAACGCAATATGTTTATTAACGTATGGATTATGCATACGGCCACAGGCCTACGTTGGTTTGGTGCGCGATAGGGGGCGATCTTAAATACGGTGGTGGTCCTAAGCAAAAGAAGTATCAGTCCCTATGCAAGTCAAGATGTCTGCGACTGATACGGAAGAGCTAGAAAATAATGCGCTTACCTCCGAGTGGTATTTGCTATACATCTGTCTTTGTCTCATTCATCAGCATACATACCACCTTTGATAGAAAGTAAATATAACAAATCTGAAACCGTAGATGGTGGTCGCCATCTTGATGAACTCTAATTTTGGTGTGCGCAAAAGATTCCAAAATCTTACTTCCTGACCGTGACTAATGTGCAGCAACCAAAAACGCATACTCGATGTAGACGGTAGAAATGTTGTACATGTTGGTAGTTGTGGATGTATTGATACAGGTTTTTGCTGCTGCAGTTAGAAATGATGACGATGATGGGATGATGGTACTAACGCTATAATGTACTAACGGTGATTTTGATGCAAATATCTGTGAAATTCTTGCATTTTGATTGCTGAATGTAGTGAAATTTATCAGTCAACGAATACTGGTATCGCCTCTAGAGGACTAGTAGGAGAGAGTTGTTAGAAATTTGTTCGGTCAGACAATGAAGCAGGGCATTCCCTCAGTGATAACTATGACCTTTACCATTATCCCCACTAATAATAGGTTATGGAAGTGAGAGTGAGGGAGGGAGAAGAGGGAAGACTCCATTTTATAGACCTAATATTTACTGTCGAAATTGTTTTCTTTGTCAATATTCATGGTCTCTTAACTTTATCGCGATTGAAGACTTACAACAGTATTTGTATTACGAAAACTGCATAAACGGATCAGGGTCTCAACCACTACATCAACATACCATGGGATTTAGGGACGGTGGTGGGGAAGGGAGGCTAAAAGCCTAAGATATGAAAGACATGGTTTAGAGAAAAGTGGGGGCAATTACACTGTCGGTTATGTCCCTCGTCAAGACCACCATAGGCATAGATCTATCTTTTTGTTTTTTTCATACTCACCCGCGGAGATACAAGGGCAATTGTACTGAATCTCTGGCGTCTTCATGACTTTCCGAAAGAGCAAGCAGTCGTCGAAGATGTAGTCTAACAACTCATCATAGGTCTCCTTCTCTGGAAGTCTGTTCAAGGTCGCCTCTGCAATCTCATAAGATGTTCTCTGGTCAGTGCGAGGGTCAAACATCCTGGAATTTTGTAAACGGATAAAGAGGGAAAGGATGGGGTTAAAGGGTGAGGTTAGGAGTGTCCATGGCTTCATAGAAGCATGAATTTCCACAAAATATTTCCTCATTTATCATTTTTTAATGAGGCATTTTAAAAATCTAGGGCACGTGAAGCGTTAACGCTCTTTGGTGTTTGAATGTATACAAGATTGTTCTCTTCATTGGGTGGGTGCTAAAAATTTGCATTTTTTTTTCTCTGAACGATACAGCTAAAAAAAAATAGCCTGAGCCCATGTAAACTTGTAAAAAACAATTGTCTACTTAACTCTGCAAATTTATAAAACATACTGAAAATTTTAAAAAATAGTTGATCTATCTCTAAGAATTGACAGGAGTTTCCTGCACACTATTCTGCAGCTATATCGTAATGGGTCTAGGTAGTGATCAAGCTATACTAGATCCAAGTCTAGGTTGAAATCATAGCAAGCATTTTATAGTCATGATTTTTAATCAAATGTCTCAAAGAAAAGCTTAGTTCAACTACATGTAGGCATGTCATTTCCTTCACGCTAACAGTAACAACCAACCTTGGATGGATAGGAATCGTGACTGGTGTAGTTGTCGGTATTGCTGTTGTCGTAGTCGGTGCCATTGTAGTGGTTGGTGTGTACGGTATCGGAGTCCTGAGAATGAAGAGAAACCAAAAGCTGTCAGGAAAGGTGAAGTATATGACTGATTGACAGCTTGCTAGCGGATGCCTTTTGAGACCATTTATTGGAAACGTTATTCATAGTTGCAACGAATATTAATTGACTGCAGTTATGCAAAGAAGAGCTATTCAACTAGTTTCATGGGCGTATGTTGAATGGTCTCGTACAATATTAGGAGAAGGAGGGAGAATACATCTGATCCAGAATACATAGGACATCATTTCTCTATGATATTCGAAGAGGTGTGAATTCTGTTGTTCTTCGGCAAATCGGAAGTAGACTATCACCGAGGGAAGACTGACAGAACCACAGTTTTTAGTTAATTAACCGGGTCCACAGAAGAAAAAAATCTACAGAAGCCCTAATAGCTATTTCCCGGATGTCATAAACCGGCATAATATGCAGAAGACTCAAAACTCTCAAAATGCAATGATTAGCACCTGGCAACATGCAGTGAACGAGCAAGGTGCCTTAGACATGACGGAGAAGACGGGTATGGTTCACAAGGAGACATAGAGGGGTCTCTGTTAGTTATGTAGCTAAAGAGACTGGTGCTAATGTAGTTTTAATATTATTCTGTGTCTGGGGCTCCATCAAATATTCCTCAGCCATTTGTATGAATAATAGCCATTCTCAAGAACGATTCTCAAGATCTTGGCAAGCGTCCAAAGGAACGAGATATTTCGTGTGGGTTTATCCTAAGTCGTTGAGTCAAAATGTCGTATTACTAATGTATACTTACGTGTAGTCCCTACTGGCGTTGACCTGCAAGGTTGCCACAGTAATACCGCTAATAGTGTAGTTGTCACCGTTATCGGCGAAAGAAGCTCTGACAGAAGGTGATAATGTCGTTCCTACTGTGGTATGAATGATCGTCGTTGATGGTGTCGTAATCACTGTTGTCGTCGTTGTCGTGGGCCTCGGGGTTGTTGTTGTCGTCGTCGCTCTTGTTGTGGTGGTAGTTGGTCTCGTTGTCGTTGTTGGTGGCGACGGCGGCCGAGTCGTCGAAGATACAGTGCTACCGGTACCTGGAGGACGAGTGGTGAAGGGGGTGGTGTATCCAAGATCGTCGGTGGTGTTGGCCAGTCGTGTGCTCATGAGGCCTAACAGCTCTGTGGTCATGCTCGTTTCTTGGTCTCCTGAGGACCTTCTTGGTGCCTTCTTTTCTTCTGGGCTGGTGGGGAAGATGTTACCAAGGCCACCGAGACACTCTGAAATATATGTGGATATGAAATATATATACAGTGGATATGTGTCTTATAGAGATTTATTATTGTGAAGCAGTATGGCCGAACGGTTACGGCATTGGACTCAAGATCTTAAGGTCATGGGTTCGATTCCCGACCATGGTCATGCTGTGACTGTCTTGGAAAAGCGTTTTTATTCCTCCTCGTAAAATGGAGATCTGGATATAGGCAGTGGAAGATATATTTGGCAGCGGCACTGAATGCNAGGTAATAATAATGTACGCCGCCATTACGCTTGCTGCGAGACTCAAAAAGCGAGATAAGCTAGCAGACGATTGGTCCAGACAGTTTGCCCAGGCGTCTGCACCAATCGGTTACCAACGTTCTCTTTATAAATGTAGAACATTATTTGACATTGTAAAACAATTTCCCTACGGGGTAAATAAAGTCTCATATGCATTTTCATTTTTAGCTGTAGAGCAAATAATACCCCTGACCCTTTAAATATGTGATTATATGTTCACTCACCCCCAGCAAAGTTAGAGGCATCATCGACAGTGGCTCCTTCCATAGAGGACGATCCATTGGCCAGGCTGACAAACGCTCCAGCAGCAGAAGACTTCACACGTATATTATGATAAATTAGTAAAGATGTTCATGATAATCATGTAAGAACACAGTCGAAAGTCAACACCGCTTAATAGCAATTCATAGGAGTCAAAAGGGAAAGTTGCAATTAAAAGAAGTTACGATTATCCACTGAATTTCATAGAGAAAATGTTAAAGCATGAGATATTTTATTTGAAAAAAATGTCGTCAATAAATGAATGTTGTTTTTAAGAAGACTGCGAGTACAGAGTCCAGTTTCATAATCTAAAGCCGTTATTGTCTCAAGGTCGCTACTGGTGTCTTTATTATCTTGTCTTCTCTATAGCCAAGGCTATCAACACATCTGCGCCTCGCGGTTTTCATCCACTAAACTTTCTATTAACTTTACCTGGTCCTACTTACCGTCGGAGTTTAAGAGGATAGACTAACTTTCTGTTGCAGACTATACTGCATTACTGTGGTGCGCACTGCCTTTATTCTAATTTAGTAAATTTTGTGAAGAAGATTGTGTACTAAAAGTGTTACACAGTGCCCTTTTTTTCCTTATTGTCAGTGCTGGTCTTAGGAAAGCTTTATCTCACAATACAAATGTTCTTTCACTACCAGTTTTCACAGATGTGTCTTAGACACATTAATGCCCATAATGAGAGAAGGGTTTCTAATATTATATCTCAAGAAATATATTACGTGGAATCAAGGGAAAGGACTGTTTCCCAAAGAAATATAATGGGAATTAAATCTACAAAAGTAAAATCCCTATGTCACTATGTGCATTAATGTGTCATTAACACCAAATTCAAATCTGATGGTAAGTATCAACCATATTTTGAAATAAATCTTTCTTAAGATCAACATTTATACCAGAAAAAAAAAAAAACCAGTGCACTTTTTAGCACTTTGATGCGCAATTTTTCCATTTAAAAGGTACTGATTTTTAGACAAGGGCAGTGCGCACCACAATAATACACTATAATCTATAATAGAAGGGTAGTGTCCCCATAATGTTTGTAGTTGACGTGTTTGGGTCTCGTTCATGTAGAAAGTCATCTTCATCTTCATAATAATCATCACTGTTTATCACAGTGACCACTATTAGTAGCACGTCTAACAATATTAAATTTAAATCATGATCATAGTCACCAAGTTTGCACCTTCACCATTCACTACCACATCCAACACCACTTTAGTCTGACAACAACCATGTTTGCTTAAAGGGTAGACTCCAAAGTGTAAGGTCTATTTACAATGTGGCCAGATAATATGTTATGTAATATCAATCATATTAACCCTCTAGTGCCCAGCGTATCTGATACATTTCGTGGAACAAAGAAAAAGCAAACCAAGATCATCACCCCACCATAATAGTGTGAAGTCGCATGAGCGGGCATTAGCCTGGATATGGGACTATTATTATTATTATTATCATTTTGATGCTTGTTCCAGCATAGTGGATCCAGAAGTGATCCAAAAACTGGAGCTCAGACTTTTTGTGCCATTGTAAATAGGGCTGGGCACTAGAGGGTTAAGCAGAACTGCACACTCCTTACCCTTGACCCCTCACTGACAATGTCCTTGTTGCTTGTCATTGTTTTGATGGCGGAAGCACATTTCGCTGCCTGGTTTGGGCTGTCTATTCTGCCGGCTACGGTGCTCAAGGTCTTGACGACGGCCTCTGTGGACTAATAAATCAAACGAAAGATACATTATTTCTTCTTCTTCTTCTTCTTCTTCTTCTTCTTCTTCTTCTTCTTCTTCTTCTTCTCCTTCTTCTTCTTCTACTTCTTTGTAAGTCACTTAGCGTTATGTAAGCTGCCAACACACATTTGAAACTGGACTTCAGTAGCTACGAGATTAAACACACACACACACAAACACACAAACACACACACACACACACACACCCACACCCACACCCACACACACACACACATATACATACATACATATACACACACACACACACACACACACACACACACATACACACATACACACTCACACACACACGCATACAAACACGCATACAAACACACACACACACACACACACACACACACACACACACACACACACANGGGGGGGGGGGGAACAAACAAGTCACAATATCAAAAATCATTTTCCTGACAATGATCACAGTCATCGGCAGTTCGCCTATCTCATGTACCAGAGTTCTGCAAGAAAGGGTTAAAATAAACTGTATTGGACAACGCAAGAAAGTAATGCAAATCTCAGGCTTTGGTGCTGTCTTTTGACCAATGAATTTGCAACTGTACATTGTCTGTGACATTTGATGGATGTCATGGGTTGTAACAAGCACAGAAATACGCCAGCTTGTAAAGTGCCATCTCTGAAATACGCAAGATCTGCCTATCACTGTGACGTATTGCAAGAGTAGTGTTCTCAAATAGACTGAGCAATAGAACTTCTCAGCGTGATAACCCTTTCTTGTTGATCTCACAATGGCATCATCTATCAGCCCTTTGATTTAGACAGGGGTTGCATTCAACAGGTATCAACCGCACATGGCAGGAAGGAGCAAATGAATGTTTTAAAGGATGTTGCGATTGGCTAGTTGGATTTAGAGGCTCAGACCTGACATTTTATTTCGTGTTTCCCAAATGAACAGACACATTTCTAACATGCCCGCTTGAAACATAAGCAAACAGAATACCTTTCAAACAAAGATTGCCATTGACAAGGTTATTCAAAAAGGAATGAATGGTATATCTGTTTATAGTGGTTACACTGACTCATTGTTAAATTTCTGTTAACTGGTTAATAGAAGTTAGGAAGTCTGTTGATGACAAATGGCATTCTCTAATTACAGTTGATACTCACGTACCTCTGCTAGCTTCTCTTGCTCATCAGCTGAAGATGCCTGATCACAAAACAAAAACGATGAAATTGAATGAAATATTCTTCCACACAATTATAAGACAACAATGAATTGATAACAGACAGGTATGCCTAAACTTATACTTGTTGAACACTGTCTTGTCTGCATAACTTGTATGGAAATTTTTCATCCCCTTATTTTGTTATTTATGTATAGGGTTGTTGACTAATATAGCAGCCCGTTTTCTGAAAATACTGTAATATTCAATTCAATTTTTTTCTCTATATCATTTGATTACACTTACATCCTGGTTAAGAATAGCACTAGCTGCCCCACCGCACAGCCTGATGGCTGTATCAGGATCAGCATTCAAAGCAAGGTCAAGGAGAGACCCCAAGTCGTCCAGACTCATGTTGGTAGCCCGAACTTCGACAATCTGTGACGTCATAGCGGTCAGGTTGTTTCGCTCAGCCCAGAGTATGACCCCGAAAGAGAACTGGTTGATTACAAAGTTATCAGCGGCAAATGTGATCTTCCCATTGAAAGTGGACAGGTCCTCCAAGAGATTGGCCGTTTCATTAAAGCACGTCCCATGCTGGTACATGGAAAATTCATTCGCGGTCGTTGTTGGGAACAATGTTCTGTTCGTTACCATGTCAGATTCACTCTCAAGTTGATGCATGGACTTTTTCTTGGCGGCTTTCAAGGATGCTTCAGGCATGAAGAACATGTGAAGAGACAAATCCTTGCGTCGGTTCTCCCACAAGTCCGGATCATGGGAGTTGGAAATATCAAAGATGGCGGTGGCGTAGAGCATGATGGTCCGAACCGGCTCGCCGTCAATAACTGGCACAGGCTCCGATTGGATTATTTTGATGTAGAAATCCTTCATCGTGTATGCCAGATCGTCGTTGGAAGGTGATACTGTAACCGTCAGCTTATAAAGTCCAAAAGGCAGATCTAAAGATTTTATTTTTAGTGTATTGTCCAATGATTTGAAACCGCAGTACTGGTGAATAGTTTGCTCTGTCAAGTTGCCGTCCCCCCTGTCAACAAGATTTACTCCTTTCCAGGAATAGGTCATGACCGCTTTCGAAGAATTCTGTGAGCAGTCCTGAGCAGCATCCACTGTTATAACCGTTTCCTGAGACCTCTTTCTAACCAAAGGTTTGTCCACTGAGGTGATCATGTCCTTAAATGAGACTGTAGGTTTGGGGCAGTCTGTAGCTACAACATCACCCACTACAATAGTCGGACATAGACGGGCCTTCATAGTCCCAAAAGTGTTAACAGCTGTAACTTCAACATGGTGTTTTCCAGGCACAGTGAACTGGTGGGAGACAATAATCTTCTCCTCTGTGATAAGGGTGGCATTACTGTGAACGGAAAACTCTTGACCAGACAGTTCTCCTACTGTGAAGTTCGTACCATCGCCAAAGTTTACAGTATAAAGCACGTCAGATCCCGTCGGGCAGTTGATGAGAAAGTCTAACCATCCGTCTGTTCGTGCTCGCTCTTTGCTGGTGAGGATATCAAGGAAGGTCATGTTCTCGCCAACGTGAATCAATACTTCTTCTCGGACCCGAGAAATGTTGTTGGCCGCTGTGACCTTGACCCTGTAGATCCCCCACGTGGCATAGCTATAGTTCAGAACCAAAGGATCAAAGCCGTTTACAGCTTCGTTTCTGTAAAATATTTCCTCTCGGTTTCCATCTCCATAGTCGATAAGAAAGATGACTTTTTGGGGTCCTTTGGAACCATCATTGACATTGAATGTAAATTTTGCCCTCTGACTCAGAGAAGTAATATTGCTAGTAGTCACCCTCAGACTGTGTATGGGAACCTCTACCGAGATATCCAAAGTGTCGCTCGCCTCGCTTACTTCGTTATATAATTTTACCGTCACTGTATAGTCTCCTAAGCCGCTGTACTCAGCCACATCATACACCGGCAGTCTTGTTTCCGTCTCCGGGATATAGATGTCTCGCCTGTCTTGACCATTTCCGAAATCAATGTTCATCCAGACGTGGTCCGATGGCTGAATAGTGATGATGAACCTGGCGGTCAGGCCCCAGGCCCCGGATGTCTTCTCAGCCCAAATGACCGGTGTCTGTACAGGACGTCTCACGGACAATACATGTCGGTCTAACACCACGCCATCGGATATAACACTGATTATGTTTTCGATTCCTTCGCCCAGGTCTTCCATGCCCACTTTGACGGCGGCTCCATCTACCAACGTAAAATCCACATCGGTGTCATTGACTCTCACAGATAGGGATTCCAAAAACTTCTTATCACCATGAACTGGAACGGTAAAATTCTGGAAACTGGTGATGAAGTGATACGATGTTGACTTCTCTCGTGCCCAGAACTGGACTTCCGCTGACGTGTTGCCGTAGGAATTAGAACAGTGAGCCAGAATGTTGAAATGACCACATACACTGTATTGATGGGTTATGTTGACTCCTGTCCCAAAATCTACGAATGAGTATTGCGGAGAGGCGAGTCCATCGCCATAGAATACTCGACACCTGGTCACGTTTTCGTCCACCACGATGAGGGTGTTTTCAGCCGTTAGGGAACTCATACCATGTTTGACTGTGAGTCCAACAAGATCAGGAGCATCTCCTTCATCGACGTCTTCTATTTGGACACGAAGAGATCTTTCTAACTTAATGATCCCTATATGCGTTATGACTAACACCTCATGCTCTCCAGAGGTCACCCAGCTGTGGCTAACAGGCGTTTCCGTCGTTGTGATAACAATGCCATCATCGAATTCAAACCTGTAGATAACGTCCAAATCGAAGTCAATGTTAGCGTAGAATAGAATGTCCTCCGCTGGTTTGGTGTAGTTATTTTTACTTTGAGGGACGTGAGCAAGATGCAGCTGGTAACTGTGATTTGTATTGACGTGGCTGACAACATAGACGTGCCATTTCCCGTCACAATTATCGGTAGATAGCTCGACGTCACCGAGATCGTCCGCACATACACACGACATATCGTTGAGGACCAATGCGTAAGCTGTCCTGTTTTGATGACAGAGCAACCTACACGACGTGCCTGGACTTTGGCTTGGATCTGCCTGCATATGAACAAAGGAGTTCTCTAAGGTGTCGTAATCGACGCATCCATGGAATAGTCTGTTAGTCACATCTGTTGGAAAGAAACAAGAGAGATGACACAGTTCATGGGTTGTGGTTTCATACTGACACATGGATCACTTCAGATGCAGGCGATGCAATTATAAACTGGTACTTGTGAACCTGCTTGATTTTTATCATCTTCATTTTAAAAAACATTGCAGAATTTTTATTTCTTAGCTTTTGCCTTTAATGAAGAGGAGGGAACAGATAGCTAAAGCCAGTGTCTTTTGAAGGTTGTGTACCAGACGTGAAACCTTGTAGTTGAAATTGTTTTATCTTCCATTCGCTCGTGTGCAGTATGTTTGAAATTGTCTGAATTTAAATATGCAAGGTAGCTTGTGCTTTGCTTGCTGACAATGTTACTTTTTTGTGTCCTCGGATCTTCCACAGAATTTACTTTTCAAAGCTTTTAAGTGAAAATGACCCAAAAAAAGTTTGCTTTTTCGGTCATTTCAATCTGTCTTTTTGAAAGGAGCAATAAATAAACCCCGTTTTTATATCAGATCATTGCTATAATGTCCTTAATTTCGACGTTTTTGAGAAAGACAACAGCTAAACCTGCAATTGATGGATAGTACGTGAACTAACACCTCGCGACAGTTTTCTAAACAGCAGCCAAAACATCTCTAGGCTCTCCCGTATGTTGCTCAAAATCATGAGTATAAACAAAATATCCCTTGATTCTTAACCCAATGTAATTGTTGCAATTTTGTGATACACATTGGTAGTAGAGCTTATTACTTTTGCAGCCAGGCAAGCTTTTATTGTTGTTGTTGTTGTTGTTGTTGTTGTTGTTGTTGTTGTTGTTGTTGTTGTTGTTGATATGGTAAGCAGGTCCCTTTCTTTGCGATGACGAAAAATCTGAGAAATCGCGTCTATAGACAAATTTATACAAGATAATCTTCCTCTCAAAAAACTCCAAATGTATCCTAGAATGGTTATTATTCACTCATGAAATG
>JAWQUT010000022.1:2779414-2792469 GCA_033807755.1 Ellobium chinense
TTTGTCTCTTCTCGAATGCTAAGATTAAGGCTCATATAAAGGTAATTGTTTTCTCCTAAACTTTTAATTTAAATGAGACGAATTATATATGATAACAATAGATCACAGTGCTCTTCCACGAAAATTAATTGGCTCAAGACGATCCTTTCCAGGATCGCAGACAGCAACCCAGCCAGGAATCGGTCATTTGGCAGCATAAATAATATGTAAATACATAATTACACATCTTATAGTACACTTCCCTCAATCTCATACATTGTTGAAGGGTGAGTAATAATTGATAGAACAGAGAACTACAGGCAAAAAATAAAAGACCTACTCTTAAAAACTCATATAAAACACAAATTCTCAAACCACTTAACCTTTACACTATGTTATGTTTTTCAGATAGTTATATCACCAAATGATCATGAGCTTATTACCCTGTGCATTGGAACCCTTTATCATATTACAGAATATAGGATGTACATATACGACACAGGTATGCTACTTCCGAGACGCACCGTTACATTTTAGAACTGTATGTAACAGGGAGTATACTTAGATGAGGGTATGAAGATGCTTTATAGCATCAATCATCATTATTATCATTAATGAGGATAATCACCATAAGCTGTTGGATAATGCTTTGTTTCAGCATTGTTCCGTTGTTGTATGTTGACAAAAAAGTGAAAGTTTTTTTTTTTAAAAGCTATAGTTCAGCTCCATATGAAAAAAAAATTAAGAAGATGCCGATAATACCTGGCATAAAAGTGTACAATTTTGAGTAGTCCCTAATAAATCAGAAAATTGGCTGTGGGGAGGGGGAAAACGAGTTGAATTTGAATTTCAAAGGCTTAGAGACATGCAAATACTTTTGTATTCTCAGAATAGGTAGGGATCTGCCACTTAAGTACAAACTGTGTAGTTGTTGCTAGGTGTTCGTTGTGTGAAAAGACCTAAGATATTAGGTAGCTTGACTGAGAGATTCACTGCCTAAGTTCTTAAACTCTAATCCGTCTTGGGGCAATTTTTTATGTATCCAAAGCTGGAGGAAGAGTTAGAGAATATGTGTGGAAAATATTTTGGCACGGGACCCTTTGATAAGTTAATGAAAGGTATAAAACGTTATCTGACCAACAATGGAAAAAAACAACCATTAGCAGCTTCATACCTGTATGTTATACGTAGCGAATGGGATTAACGACTATCAATACAAAATTATGAATAGGAGAGGGAGGCAGACACAGGACATGGGTAGATGAGGAATAACTCAGATTCATGTATATCACACAGAGGAGAGATAATGAAATGAAGTACAGAATAATTATAAGAAAGAAATATGGGGAGGCAGCAATAGGCAGACTCTCAGGCAAGATAACACTTCATGTATTGTCAGTGATATCTGAGGATATTTTACTGTTTAATTTATCGTGTTTGTCCCGCAACTCGTTCAATGATATTTTGAGCGCCCCTATATCGTCCAATGTTGTCTAGGCATGACACATGAACCAAACATTCTGCTTTTGTTATCGAATCTTTCAGGGATTTTCTTACCTAACGGCTCCTTTTTTCGTAACCATCCTGTTGATGTCATAGCGAGGTCAGAGAAACAGGAAAAGCCAATGTTAATCTGTCCACCTTCTCGAGGAGGTGGTAAGTACTAAAATATTCAAAAGCTTTCTAGACTTCATCAAGATAGTTTCTCGGACCAGTTAATACCCAACTGGCACGTAACTGTGAGCTCGTCCAATCAATTATTGACACGTTGTCTTTAATTAAACCTCGCCATTTCTTGGTTAGGATAGCGTCAGAAGTTTCTTTCTTTGGCAAAGTGCCGTGGGCAGGGGCGGCGGTAGAAGGGGCTTCTTAGGTTCTAAAGGAGAAGGGGGGGGGGCACTGAAGAAAGACTATTACACAGTGTAAGAATAATGATAAATAATGTTAGAATGAACAGATTCATTTCTTATTGGCCTATGAAAGATGCTTTATACTAATTTATAGCCCATATCATTTTAGGAAATGTGTGCATTAACGCAAGTTATGTGCGTACTTAAATTATCAATTGACGAAACGCAGCGTGAATATGTGAGTTTGCGTTTGTACGCACGCATGTGTATATGTATCTTTATGTGTATGTGTGTATCTATGTTTATGTGTGTGTGTGTGTGTGTGTGTGTGTGTGTGTGTGTGTGTGTGTGTGTGTGTGTTGCTGCATTGTGTCTTTCAAGCGAGGGCGAAAAGCAAAGTTTTAAGAAAACAATAAAATGTGCTTTTCACGCCGCATCCCTTATGCTACTGTGGTGCTGTGTAACAACAAAACAGCGTATAATCAGACAACTAAATAACGATCATTGGGTCGTTACACAGCTGATAGTGGTTATTACTGTGTGGTATTGCAAGTGATTTGTTTATCATCATTATAATATTAACGGTATTTCAGGATTTACAGCAGAAGCTGTATAATAAGGAAGAAGAGGAGCAGGAGCAGAGAAAAAAGAAGAAAGAAACATTGGGCACTGCTTGGGATTTCAAGGTCGGCAACTGCAGTTTATAAAGGAATTCGGAATTATGTGACTTATTTCCCTTGATTTGAGCACTGCTGCTAGGTTCACTTTAACTATATTTTGTATACCGATTTTCAGTTATTTTTCAAAGATTTCACTACTGTAGAAAACAGGATACTTTTTTTTCCTCATGGTAACACTGAATGAGTGAAAGCAGCGATTTGATACGAGATGACATTAATGGTAAGATTATAATAATATTACTACTGTATCGGCAGCTTCGGGTGATACAAGATGTTTAGGATGAGACCAGAGACTGAAAGCTACATAAATCCAAATAAATATAGGCTAGTACCTAATAATTTCTTATCTACAATGTACATGGCAACTTTCGTGACAATTTTATACTGCTGCTGATTTTACGTAGGATGCTGAATTGCATTTTTATTATATTTCACTGATTTCTATTGAGATAATAAATAGATTTATCACTATGAAGTGAAACGTGTTTTTGGAACTGTCATGAGAATGGGAAGTAGTGTTAGATTGTCGAGGTAGTCAAAATTTACATCCTATGGTACAAAATTTGCAAGAATTTTTATGCCCTGATGTCGTAGAATGTTGAAACCGTCGTTTTTACACCTTTCGATGTCGTAAGTTGCTATTGAAGATGTGCTTAACCAGTCTTGGGAGATTTCCAGGAAAAACCACGAATAAAAACCTTGAGCCTACACTGTGTAGCTGAAACTCTATGATTAATCACTTGTTGCTTGAATGATTCTGGCAATAATAATAACAACTCTTTTTTGGCATGGATGGTTTCTAGATAATCACGATAAACAATCTGATGAACCTCAAAATGACGGGACAGCCATGATTAACATCAGCAACACATTTATTTGATAGGCTGATCGGGGTAGCCATAATCATCCACTGGGTGAGGAACGGCCCAAAGGCGAGAGAGAGAGAGAGAGAGAGAGAGAGAGAGAGAGAGAGAGAGAGAGAGAGAGAGAGAGAGAGAGAGAGAGAATTTTGGGCGATAGACCGGCCATTAGGGAAAGCGTCTGCACCCCACACACCATTTGACATGAAAAAATATCTCGGACACACGGAATCATGATTATGTTTTACCTTTTCTCATTCCCCTATGAACTTCTTCTTTTTCACTTCATCCCGTTCTCGTACGCTTCATATGCTGAAATATAATAGCAAAATAATATTTCCTTTAAAAAAAGAACGATGTAACAAAGAGATCAGACAAAATACCACAGATCAGAATTCAATCGCTATTCCTTGTTTGCGACAAACCAAAGAAGTCCATAATATTTCAGGTCGGCCTTCGAGTCAGTAAATCAGAGTAAACTTCATAAAGATATGCATTTCATTTTTAACCCCCCCCCCCNACGAAAAAAAAAAACTAGACATGGCAAAAACGCGGTCAAGTAACGCTGGTTCCAGGTGTAACTGAGTGCGCCCTTCTCATTTTACCTCAGCTCTTTGATGTGGATTTAAGCTTAAGATATAATTTCGCCAGTCACCATGTGTATTTAATACATATATAAAAATACGGTTACATGTCTATGCACGCTTCGTGCACCATCATATCGTCATGTCTATTGTTGGAGTCACACCTGTAGGCTGAAAGCTTCTCTCCGGGACATTCCAGGTGTTGGATACTTGGAATGTCTGCGTTTGTCCTATCCCGTGAAAAAAAAGAAAAACCCCAAAGAAAGTATCGAGTGTGCTCTATACATCTAATCTTCACTGGGACATCATGACTTCGAACCTCATTTTATTTGAGTAGCCTGCATACTTGTTACAATGCTCTAATTCCGAATCCCCTATTATCTGCACATATCGCATTTTTTTTTTTACTCACAAATTCGAAAATACTTTACATATTTGAAATTATAGACTCGTTCATTGGAATACATATTTGTGAGGCTCCATTGTTTGTAGTTCACGAGGAATAAAAATATTGAAAAAAAATCTTGTTCACTTATTTGATACGTTGTTTCTGCTTTTAGCGATACCCGTGGTGGGAATGTGAGTGACGCTCCCAGATATAATTAATTAGAAATTTTGAATCTTTTGCGGTACACCGAAGGTATGAGCTCGGCAAAATAGCAGCGACAATATAAGCTTTCAAACTTAATTAGTGAGACTTTTTATCAATAGTTTTATCGAGGGAGATGTGGCAAGATCCATTGGATATAATTAGATAATGCAGAAATATGAGCACAGCATACACCACTGACAGGTGAACACACTCTTTTCTAGCTCTTCCGCATCTTGCCTTGCTTAAAAACTGATACTTCCGTTATTTAGAATCTCCGAGGGACCCTCCACAGAATAAAAGAACCGTCATTTGCATTCACCCGCCCAGTGCTGTTGCCTAAAACAAAGCGATCGAAGTTCAGAAAAACACTTTGATTTGCTTCGCCTTTTTGTCTGAAAATATCAGGTCTATGGCTATAAAGTGCAGTAGACAACTATTAAAACGAAAAACTATAAAACCAAAAGTACCACTAAAACGAAAACAAACAAGAAGACTTTGTTTATATTTTTTACCTTTTCGACTTCTCTGTCTAAACCGAAACTCTGTCTAAACCGAACGTAAGTCTTTAGACCCTCAAATTTCGTTTTAGCCGTTGTCTAATGTACTATTGTTATTAAGAAGTAGACACATTTCAGAAGGTATATACTAGTGGTATAAATCACGAAGCCAAGCATGCAACGTATACGTATCTAATTCATTAAAACAATGACAATTATATCTATTGCTGATCTGCTTGCTGATCTCAACAAAACGTCGATGACAGAGAAAAGTGCACTTCTTTTTTCTTTTGTTCGTTTCAAGAGTGTTCTTGATAAGTGTGAGCCATTGAAGTCTGCTCCATACACGAGTCTGTTCTTCACAACTTTGTTCTATGTTCTACAGAACAGGATCTTCTCTGGCATGGCCGCCATTACGTGACCGGCTGTTTCTGCAAGAAACGTCTGTTTTTCGGTCATAAATTTTCCAGCTCCTCTCATAAGCTTCTCATTACCACCTATGCGTTTGCACTCGGAGTCAGCTCTCATTTTCAAAAAGAATGTTACAAATCCTGGTTCTCTTTCTTTCTTTATTCTATCTTCTCTCAGTGTGTGTGTGGTGTGGTGTGTGTGTGTGTGTGTGTGTGTGTGTGTGTGTGTGTGTGTATGTGTATGTGTGTNTGTGTGTGTGTGTGTTGTGTGTGTGTGTATATGTGTGTGTGTGTGTGTGTGTGTGTGTATGTCTGTGTGTATTTGTGATCGTGTACATGCAGGTAAGTGTGTCTGCAAGTGTGTTTGTGTGCCTGCGTGTCTATACGTGAGCTTGTGTTTATTGCGCTGTTAGTTTGTTTTAAAAGTAGAGTTTATAACCCTTCGTGTTTGTAGGAATAGGAGAGAGTTTACATACTTGTACACACCTATGCACCACAGAATTCAAGCACGAGATTTGTTCAAAAGTTAGCATAGCTACGAAATGTACCCGATTATGTGTATAAAATACTAATCTTTCCAAGAGATCTACAGTTATAATCCATGTGGAGAGACAACGGTTGCTCTTTAATTTCTCGCCAATGCGTATGCTTGGTTGTGGCCATGGGTCTGTGTGAATGCTTATTATCCATATACAGACCTAAGGTTCGTATGAATGACTGTTTCAAGGGCCTTGATTATACTAAATACATTTACAAGCGAGCTGCGCTCCAACTGTAAATGCGCATCACAAAAGTATGTTCTTCATCCCTCTCAGCTTTCCACACAAGAAGAACTAGCCGCTCGATCACCATACTGTATTTAGGTGCTTCTGATATGGCAGGTCAATAAAAATTACGGAGAGTCGTGAAGCTTGATCAAGTTTTGATGTAAACTTTCCATTCCATTAAATACTTAGGCTTGGCCTTTTCCTCACTCATTCTCGTAAAGTTACGCCATCAAATTGTTTCCGTCGGAAGTCAAACCTTTTCTACAAATGGCTGTGGACACTGACTCGACTCAGATATATTAATTTGCTTTTATATTTCAGATACTGCACGTTCTTATATCAATTATCTACACTGTGATGCTCGGAGGGATAGTCAACTGGTTATCTACAAAGTTTTTATGCAGTATGAAATGTTTAGCGCTCGAAATTCCGAAAATAGCGCCTCTATGTGAAGCGTGCGATTGAATTCAAATTAGTGAGATGTCCCATTATAACTCTTCTTTCTTTTTGTACCCCTGGCGAACCTTTGACGTTCCGGAGTGTATCGGATTGCAGTTCATCAAAAATTTTCACCACGGATTTAATTTTTTTTTTCCCTCTCTTCACCTGCTCTGCCTCCTATCTACATACATCTAGTTAGATACGTAAGGAAAATTCTTGTTGGATTTCTTCGTTGTTTGCTTTCATGGCTAGCTTTCTCATCAGAGGATTAAGTTTGTAGGCCCAATGCGCCCCCTTTCTAAATAAATCATATCCCGGGTTACTATAATGGTTTATTAATATACTGGTATAATGGCGGTGAAAGAATGCTGCGATCCTACGCAATATGAAATGTGGATTATTCACTCAAATAATTTTACGACTCATACGTGGGTGAAAATGGCGGCCCCCCCTAACGAGATAGTATTTCAAAGATACGGTCGACTCCGCTTAACCGCAGTTCGCATAAGTGAAAATTCCGGTTAACAGCAACACTTTTCAAAATCCAGTTTAATGGATGTTTAACAGAAAACTTCTTTCATGGTAACTTTTACCTCTTACTAACGAGGAGTCCCGATTAACCGAAGTCGACCGCGCTACAGAAAGAGTTTAGAGCTCAGCGGGCGAAGACGTCTAACTGTGATTCGAGTGAATTAAATCTGAGATTAAATAGTTAAGGTAATGTTAGAGACCTCTCTGTGATACAATGCGCCCTTTAAAGGATGGTTGCAAGTCGTGAATTTTATCTCTTCTCTATCTAATGCGAGAAGTTCCGCCTCTATTTAAGTCAACGTCTGTTAGTTTATGAGGCGTTTTAAGCGTAAAAATTGCCTGATGGTGACGGAGGGATGTGTCACTAGAGTTTATGCTTGGTTGAAACTTATTCTATGGTGCGTTACAGTTTTCTTTCTTACTAACAGTACTATTCAGACTGGTGCGTCATCCGTCAGATATTTAAGCTACCGATATGCTACTCCATGTGGCTTCTGATGGCTGACAGCTGACAGAATGGTGTAACTTAATACGGCAACTGATATAACTACATGTGATAGTAAAGGTCTCTGATTTAACATGTCATGCCATATTGCGACTCATGGCTGTCGTTTGACAGACCGATGTTCTTCCTAGCATTCCAGTGGGTAACTGATGGCCGACGGATGACCGACTCATTTTTTTCATAGGGTTAGTCATTACTGAAGTAAACTTACAGACAGAATGATGTTCCTCATGGTTTTCCAGATGGCTGCTAATGGCTGACAGATGACAGATGCCAGACTGATGTTCTTCATTATAATACTGTATATACTGTTATTCCTGGTCGACGAATTCCTTATTAATGTTCCCCATGATTTTTTCATGCTGCTGCTGTTATGACGGGTGACAGACTAGAGTCCTGGTGTCCAAAAGATGACAGACAAGGGCTCTAATAACCCACTGGTGACCCAGGGTCCTGATTATTTACGGATGACAGATTTGGGCTACAGATGACAGACCAGGGTCCTGATGGCTAACAGATGACAGACCAGGATCCTAAAGGTCTATAGGTGACAGAATAAGGTCCTGGTGGCTTGCTGTCGACAGACTAGGATCCTGATGGCCTGCAGGTGACAGATCAGTGTCCTGATGGTCTACATATGACAGACTAGAGTCCTAATGGCTTATAGGTGAGAGACTAGGGTCCTAATGGCTTATAGGTGAGAGACTAGGGTCCTAATGGCTTATAAATGAGAGACTAGGGTCCTAATGGCTTATAGGTGAGAGACTAGGGTCCTAATGGCCAACAGGATCCTGGCGGCTTGCAAGCGACAGGCTAGAGTCCTGATGACCAACAAATGACGGACAACTACAATCTTAATATCCTACAGATGACGGACAACTACAGTCCTGATGACCTGCAGGTGACGAACCAGGGTCCTGATGGCTTAAGGGAGACAGACGTCTTACTGACTTACAGGTAACGGTCCAGGATCTGGTAACCTTCAGGTGACAGACTAGGATCCTGATAGTTTACGGGTGATAGAGTAGGATCCTGATGGCTAACAGGTGACGGACTAGGGTCCTTATGGCCTACAAATGAAAGACCATGATGATGTCCTACAGATTAGGGACTAGAGTCCTTTGTGCTGTCTTACCTCCCTTCCAAGGTTAATATATTTCCGTCTTAGTAATGCTACATACAAAGCTGGATTTCATGCTTACAAATCATACTGTAGTTACCATTCCACAAAAAAATACAATAACAAAGAAGAACGCTCATCAAATAAGCACGCAAGTCTTAATCACCAACTGATAACACTGAATTCGACAAACAGTAAGTTATACACTAAACCAACTCACATAGTATTGTTTCGAAACAAATTTTATTTTCACACAGTCATGTACAAGATGCTAATATTCCATGCCAACATTCGCACAGTTTTACAGACATGTTTTTCAGTTGTGTACATTACTACATACACCAACGAAAAATAGACGCTCAAGGTATAAAAAGAAGAGAAACGACGTGAAAGTATATATTCATACGTGTAATGCATAAGTAAACCCGGAAATAGGAAAACAAACTACAACAATAAAAAATATAACATTACTTGTATAATAAGGCCTCGGAAACGCATTCATGCAACCGCCATGCAATTCACAACAAGGCCATAAATAATAATTATACCCTATTGAAATTGAAGGGCTACAGTTTTGGTCGATGTCGAGTTGCGTGTTTGTTAGTTGCGTGTTTGGTTTTTATTATTATGTTGTTGTTGTTGTTGTTGTTGTTGTTGTTGTTGTTGTTGTTGTTCTTGTTGTTTTAGAGAGGTTTTATGCTTTAAAAATCAATTCTTTTTTTTGTATTAGTTCATATAATCGCTACCTGTTCTTTTGAATAGACTATAGCAAAAAATTGCTGCTCTTGATCAGAGTCCAAAGGTCGAAGTAGCGCCACTCATTGTTATCTGCAAGTCGTCTCATTAAATTTATGGCCAGATCCATGTCTTATTTCTGTGTTTATTAGGCAGATAAACCTCCTGTGAGCCAATCACAGTTCAAACGGAACCTATAAAAGAATTTGATTGGCTGCTGCTGGTTGACACATTTGCTTTCATTGGCTGGTAAAGATATCTTATTTCCGGGTTTAACTATGAACAACTTAAACTTTGTCATTCTTCATACGTCGCCTCGGTGCTATTACGGTCGCTCGGTGCAATTACGGTCGTATTACGGTCGCCTCGGTCCTATGAACCTGAAATTAACATTTTTAAAATGTTACAAGAAAGTGTGAAAACTATTTCATTTCTAAACGCATAATAATAATAAAAAGAGTGCGGTTCATAACTGTCGTATCAAGACTAATGCCCGCTCACGCGACTTCACACTATTATGACTCCAGCAGAAAAGATTACATTTGGACTTTTTCAACTCCCTGGGGAGCATATTATATTGTCACTGCCATCTGAGGCGCTGATCACAAGCATTCAGACAATATTTTTCACTGCCTATAGTCAGGTACCCATTTTACAAACAGGTGAACTGGGCAAAATGTGAATGAAATGCCTCCTCAAGGCACTTACATCAAGACCGTGGTCGTGAAGGGAACCCACGACCTTTAGATCTTGAGTCCAACGCCGCAACTACTTGGCCACGCGATTCCACAGTGCATGGTTACATCTTAATGAAACTCAAGAGTTTGTGTGGAAACCTCTCGTCACGCAACCTTTTATATAAGATATGAACACAGTGCCCACGTATCAAAACAACATGAAGTCATGAAAAAAACAAAACAGAATTTTGAACAAAGTACAGATACAGGATCATTGCACCGAGGCGAGAACACATATCCATTCAATTATTTAGCATTCGTGCAAACAAACAAAAACCAAAAACAAAAAAAATCCTATCTTGTCGTATACTCTTCCATCACAGTCATTAACGTGTATTTCTTTGCAATTAAAAGAAACTAGTCTTTACATCAATGTAACAAAATTCATTTACAGGATTAATCAGATATGTCACAACAGTCAGTGCATACAGTACAATTGACACCGCTTAATCGCATTCCAGTTAGTAACAATGTTCGCTTACTGGAACAGTTGTTTTGTGTTTTGTTGTTGTTGTTTTTTTCTGGCCTCTGAAAACAGAATGCTTACTATTTCTTATGTAGCAGTCGAAGCAAACAGAGTCACATAATCAAAGCATCCACATAATCAGAAAGTTTCTAACCCCCTATGGACATGTGATGAAGCGATGTCAATTGTAATAACATGTGGACGAAGGAGAAACATTTACTGTACTATTCAATCAGATGATATCTTCTATTGACAACAACAACATAAAAACATCAATGATTGTGAAGTCGCCCGCCAGCATAAGGAATAGCGCTCGCTACGATGAGGGGTTCTCAGACAATTATCGACTTGTGTACCCCTAAGTCTCTGGTTAACAAGTCGATGAATCTCTGTCATCTGCCCTTACTCAAACCGTTTTCCAGGCTCTCTCATATTTTGCCCATTGGTAAAGTAATATCTCTTAATGGTTTTTCCCTACAGGGCTTTTCCTTACTTCCATGAATATGTTTCCGAAACTCTAAGAACCCTAGGTAAGGTACCAGGTCAAAGTTCACTATGAAGAGCAACAATGACTGTGACTGTTGCTTAAAGATCAATGCTAGGGCCACATAACGAGATGAAGGAGGGCACGGGCCACATAACGAGATGAAGGAGGTCATTGGTTCAAAGAAATGCAAAATCGGCCGTTGAACCAGCATCTTTTTTTCAAAACTGTGTGTCACTTAGAACCACCACTTTCAGGTACAAGTAGTTCTTGTTATTATCATTCACTACATAATCAGTCATCGCACGTGCATTCATCTTGTAATACGACAGACATCAGTTCCGGGCGAAAAAGTTATCATAGCATCGTAAGTAAATGAGGTAATCGTGTACTACCGCGCCATGTTGTATTATTTCTTCCTCTACCACTCACATCTTTTAGACAATCAACAACACAAATGGCTGCTCGTTTTTAACCCTTACTGGTCTTTGACACCAATTTTTTTTTTCTACTTTTGGCCCTATTAACATTTTGTGTTATTCTACATATACCACTGTGATTTCGGGAAATTTCTTCCATGGAGGTTAAAGTACTTCTTTTGCCCGATCTTTTAACGGGAAGAGAAAGGGGGGTCAACGCCCAAAATTTTTCATAAATGTCTTTTGAAAAAGGTCACCTCAAATTCTGATTTGGTACCCAATTTTTAATTTGGCTGGTTTTGACCGCGTGCGAATACATAGGCCTACACGTTTTATTTTTTTATCTAGAAGGCTCAAATTGTACCTGAAACTTTAAAATTGGATGCTTTATTTAGATCCCAAGTCATTTTACATATTTCTACACCCTAACACTGGCTGGCAGGGCCCAAACAAAAGGGGAATTTTATATATTAGCGGATTAATTGGGTTGTACACAATGAGTGATTTGCCCCTCTAATAGGTGTTACAAACCTACTATAATGATGTATTAGGACCACTATGACCACCAGTGAAAGGCATGGTGCGTTTATCATCGGGGGATATATGAAGGAAAACACGATATCATACAATGATCAGTAGAGGCACGGGGCTGGAACACACAATATTGTGCTATTATTATCACTGTAGGGTTAAGTGCAACCCTTGCACGGCCGGGTAAAAATTTGGCTCAGAATGAAAGGAAATTTTAACTGAGTTCCAAAACTATAGATAAAATGTAGAACCTCTTTGTGTTCAGTACATTTCTGTTGTCTTCAAGCTTTGCGTTATCTTCTTAAAACAGCCATGAATCATGTTACAACTATTTAGAGCAAAAGCAGTAGATCTGATATAGTCTAGATTCGGGTCTTTGTTGTTATTTGAAGAAATGGCCGGGAGCGGGCAGCGGGGGGCTGCACGGGTAGTCTTGGAGATCTTGAGCCGCCACCCAACAAACACTATATTTTCAAACATATGGAGATTTTTAAACACGTGTTCAAATCTAACTGAAGTGACACTTCAGATTATTAGGTAAACTCTGGGGTTGTTTATTTTTTTCTCGAGTCAAAACACAATTGGTTTCATACAACAATAAACGTACACAAAACAATAAAAGCAGTGGTGGGTGGTATCGCTTCTGAATGTTGATATTTCCAGCACTCGGCAATATCAGCGGGGGTATCAAAATCAAATTCAGGAATTCAATACATTTCGATGTACAGGTTTGTCTGAAAAAGACTTTGTCTGTCCTTGTAGCAATCTCGAAAGATATAAAAAAATACTGGAAAAGGATTGAAGTGCACACTTTGCACTGGCAATCAGAATCGGTATAGAATCGATACTTATGATACTTAGAGCCAT
>JAWQUT010000022.1:2814527-2835678 GCA_033807755.1 Ellobium chinense
TTTTTTTCTCTTTTCGTTTCTCTTGAATTCCTCTCTTCTTTTGTTTTTTTTTTCTTTTCTGATTTCCAAATCGCCAAGTTCTCTGTTTCTCTTTCCCTCTCTTAGTCTTATTCAAAATTCCGGTTACACTGTTTGTCAGTGGACTGTATTGTTCGAACTGAGAGTCTGAGCTTGAGGCTGTACTTTCCTCCAGCAGTCCCATTACCAACAGCTTACAACTCCTGAACATTATGACAGTATCACATGCATTCATTAAAACTAAAACCTAACAGGGTTGGGCAAGTTCACCCAAAAAGTTAGATCGGATCAAATTCAGTTTATGATGGGGAACAAGCCTTAAGATCACATCTGGCTCAGTTCTAAGTTCTATGAAGATTGAGTAATGTAGTTTTTAAATTAAATCAGTTTTCACTGGTTTATGAAATCGGCACTTGGTTCTGGTGTTCGAGGTACATGTGAGCTGACCTCTTCAGATCAAGTATCCAGTATAGCCACAGATCTTGCATTGCCTTAGATGACATCCACAAAACTACTGCAAGACAAGTATGCAGCCAGATTGGGGGTAGCGATCACAGACCAGTAAAACTCACGATCAGTGGTGTGAAAATGGATGAACCAAGGTGGAATTACAAGAAGGCAAATTGGATCCTGTTCCAACAGCTGGCCGAACGGAACTGTAGAGATTCAGATCAGTTCGTCCAAAACAGGTATTGAATTCATATCGAGTTCATGTTATCTGAACTTAAGGTCACGAACTGCATTCATACGATACCAATTCTGCCCGACCCAGAGGGGCCCAGCTTTCATTTATTTATCCCTGTTCAAAATGTTCATCATCTTGGGAAATTATTTTGTGCTGCTTGGAAGTCTCCAAAAAGGGCAACCGCTATAGGGAACTATTCATACCAACAGCTTTATCAAGTAACCAACCAATCAACCAACCACTTTGCCCACGTCATTCACAACGCCTCCACCTGGGAGACGTAAATCGATATGACAATACAAAATTGTAGCCACTGTTCCTGAATCGAGACAGCTTTCATAGAATACCATGTATCGTCCGCCTTCAGTGAGAGAGAGTAGTGTAGTTGTATGTAACACGCTTCACCGAACTGCGGAAACTGATTTCTGTTGAAGTATCTCACCACGAGCGTTTATTATATGAAAATGAAGCTTTGCAGACTTAATGATCCTGAAAGAGACGGGACCAGGGCGAAATCGGCATAATACGTGCGGGCCTAATCTTCTTAACGCCGTGTGAGGGGCCAGACCGTAAAAATGAGTGATGCGAGCTGACGGGCCTTGATGGAACATTCGCGGAGAAAAGACATAAAGAGAGACGGTGTAATAATAAAAAAAAAACCCACTCTAGCTCAAGCTTGTAGTGTGCGGCCTACGAGAAGCAGAGATCATACAGCACATTTAATCTAACCTTGTTGTGTGCCATAGCGAAACCGTAAGATGTTAATGTACACTTTCAACATTGATAGTACTGTAGAATAGCAGGGTTATGTGATTTCGTTGTATCGCGACAGAAAGATCTGGATCATTTGAGCCCCAGGGATTCAGAAAGGGAGTGGGTGGGAATAATAGTTGAATTTAAAACTATTATGAGCATATAACGATGGAGGCAAGTTGCTTGGGGCCATGTAATGGATCAGCGGCGGAGAACACTGTTTGTCTGAGACGATTAAAGTCTACTCCTGCTTCATCTGGAGAGATTTCTACGGCAAAATACGTTATATCCTCTCACGGCCAAGCTGAGTCAGTGAGTGCAGGACTTCTTATCCACTTCCTTCGTCCAGATATGTATGGAATTAGATCGTATGAATGGAAGATAATGCGTTTAAATCCTGAGAGTCATGCATGATCGTTTCATGCAATGGTCCGAAATCCCTTTCTGTACCAATGCTGCATTACTCTGAAACCGATAGAGCAAAACTCAATCGTCTTTCTCATTCACCTGAGTGTGAGATGTCCTCTCCTAACCCATGACGAGATTGCTTACACTACTTACAGCAGGGGAATTCTATATTCTCTGTCTACTAAACCAAGTGACTCCATGATCCGTCTATAAACTGCATCAGCCGTATTCAAAGTTGTCAAGAGAGATTATGCACGCCCAAGAAGTTATCATATGAATATGCACATGTAGACAATAGTTTGTAACTACTCGCCGCTGCGCTGTAAAACAATACAGAATGCCGATTCCATACCGAGAGTTAGCAACCAAAATGTGTTATGTCCAAACTGCATAAAAGGATAAAACTGAAGTTGAAGTTTGTACATAAATAAATATTCAGTTACTTGCAATATCTTGACTCTGAGTACTCTGACTCTATTTAAAAAAAAAGTTCATATAATATTGTACCGTCATTTACTGATTTAGTTCCAAGCATTTACAAACAACCAGTGATAAAATGTGGACATAGAACATAGAACGATACGTTCAAGAGCGGTGCATTAATAAGCTAAACATACACATCATTTTACACGAGTGGAGTCACCAGGCCTTATTATAGTAGTATTCATGGGCAGCACATCTGGCTGCCAGTGTCATAACATGTGAAAAGCTGACCAAAATCTAAATCTACAGAGAATAATCAGTGTTTTTTTTTCAATATTTACATTGTTCATTGGGAGAGGGAATGTTCATCAGTGTCTTTGTTTGATGGAGTGGTCCCAGCCTCGGTGAAGACTGAAGACCTCATCGCAGTGGGTTCTTCGGCCTAAACTCAGCTGGAATCACTCCATCAAAATCAAACAAAGACTCAGACGAAATCTGCCATGTCCACAATCATAACAATGTAAAATCTTGATGTGTGTTGTTGTTGTTGTTGTTGTTGTTGTTGTTGTTGTTGTTGTTGTTGTTTTTCTCTTAATGACGTAGAATATTCGAGAATTACTTATGCATCCATTTTTGAAAATGTATAGTCATCATTAAAAAAAATGATATCAAAAAAATGCAAATGATTGTTACCGCCTGTTTGGGTCCCTGAACTTTGCTGTGAACAGTCTCAACTAAATTTGAAGACGGAAAAAAAAAAATCAAGATTTCATTTCACATCACATCATCTTTCACATCGCACGTTACAAGCTAGTCAGAAAAGATGATTTTGTGTTAAATACTGATTTCAAAATCGTAAATACTGTCTTTAGTTGCGGGAGAAAATGTGTACCATATATTTTTTTTATACAGTTCCTGTTTTTGCATTCTGTCTCTTCGCCCTCTTTGATTAAGTAGAAGGCTATGCTTAATCTGTCAGCAATTTTTGTTATCATTACTCAAACAAATCCAGACACACTTGGTGGTATATTAGGCTAGAGCCAGTGGTGGGCAGCTTCGTTTCTGAGTATCGATTTTTTCGATACTTGTGATTTTCGCTTCAGTATCGAAAGATCGAGTGTTCTGAAGTTTCCAGACAATTTCAGTATTTTCGATGCAAAAGACGAGAGTCTGTCTGACTCAACTTGAAAATTTTCCCGGTTTTTTTTAAATTATTCTTTTCCATGGCTTGCCTCATTTAACTTGGCTACAATTACAATGATTTAGTATCGAATACATCAAAATAGTTTTGATCTCAATTCTATCCTCAGACACAGCCTGTAACACTGTAAAAAAAAAAGTGTAAGGTTATTCATCAAAGATCCTGCAGTGACATAGTATCAAAACGATATCAAAAGTACATATATCGCAATTAATTTCAATTTCATTCCGACCTTTCAAAGATATCGAAAGTTAGGGAAAGAATCGAAAGTATCGAAATGTATCGACATACCTCTCATGTACTTTGAATTTCTTTTTTTCTCCGGGATTCGAATCGTTAATTCAAATCGTCATGCCCCAAAGAAACCATGAGAGACCCATAACAGTGTGCGATCTGGCGTCAAGCAGAATCGAAAAAGAATCGATACTTTCGATGGTTACAGCTTGAAGGCAGAGTATCGCGATGCTAAAGTAAATCAGATGTACCAGTAGCCAGAACCAAAATATAAATGTAACAGCGGGGCGTCCAGAAGCGAACCCTGCCAAACAGCAGCTTGGGCTTGGGGATGTCAAAACCAATTTCATAAAGATGCAGACTTCTATTTTTTACGAATCTAAATTCATCGTTTAATAGTTTCTGCTTCACAATCTTGAGAACACGTCTCATTTGTTGTGTAAAGATTCAATTCAAACCATTAACTGGGATTAGAATTTGTGAATTGAAGGTTAAAACTTAAATCATTAAAGTTTATTCTCTGTTTGGAGCAGGGAATGTCAAGTAAAGAGGGGGAAAATGATGGCGATAACAAAAATTTTAAAAGATGAACATATTTCTCATGTTTCAGCTGAATATAGGAAGGAACAGATTTGTTGGTATGTTGTGTATACTATAAGCCTGCATCTATCGGCCAGTCAAGTTATCGACATCTGTTACAAATCTGACAGTAACTTCTGATTTATAATTCCCCAATCAAGAGAGATATATTAACCTTTCTATTTCCCTCGTTTTGCATGCTCTGCGCCTATAGATAAAGGTCCCAAAGCGCCAGATTCTACTATGATTGAAAACTGCGGTCATTTTACTTTAACCGGAACTGTTTTTCGTGGTCTTTTTTATTTGTTGGCAGGGGTGAGTAAAGGCGCCCTCCTCGTTTGGAACAGCTAATGAAGGAGGATGTTTACAATGAGCTGCCTTGCTTAAAATTTAATTAGCCTTGACATGCTTTCAGAAAGCTTACAATTTGGGGCACAAAAATGATCTGAAAACGAACACGGGGCTAGATGACCGAGAGCTCAGAGGATTACAAACACACAGCTTGGTTTTAAAATGGCAACATTATTTACAGGTCATGAAGTTTCAATGACGCTAGATCGCACATTGTTATGTATCTTTTACAAAGGACGGATGACTTAAGTTAACATTAAAAATGTCTTGGGAGAAGTAAATCCAACATACTTTTGTAACAGACTTCTAGGAAGGTGTGCTCGATGTTGGTATAAGGAGAAAAGAAAAATCGAACGAAAAAATAAAATATATTCTCAAAATTTGTTTCGTAACATGAGAATCTCTTGAATATTTAATGGTAATCAGTTATTGGACATATGACTCCAGACAAGCAAAGAACGTTCCTCTTGCTTATATATGGCGCCTTGCAAATCCCCGTGAATACTGATGGCCCTGATTTTCATATTTCTCCATTCATTCCTTGTAGATCGCCTAATTTTAAGATTATGTGTTTGACACCAGGGCTCGGCGCTCAGGGTTGAAAAAGAAAGTGGGTGAGCCAGAGCTCTCAGATTTCTTGGAACTCAAGCAGGGAGCTGGAGCCAAGTCCTCAGTCGGTGGCAGAATGACCAAATACATTAAAATCGCAGACTGCAATGTGGCAACTCTCTGTTCGTATAACAAACCTGTCAGCCTAATAACAATGAATGTTCCAAATCGCAGCACTCAAGTAAGAATCTTCGATAATTCTATTGAGAGACATAATGTCCCTCATATGATTTGTTCCCAGTAACGACGGGCAGAAAGAGTTGCACCAATCAAACAACTCCCATTGCTTCATATCATATCTATCGGTTAGATATAATTATTCCTCTACTTCAAGCCTTTTCATTTTGAATATCCCACAGAAGTTACTTAATAATTGTCGGTAGAACACTCAAGAGCGATTGCCCAATTCAAAGACTTCCAAACAATCCATACGTAATTTCCTTAGATCAAGACTATCAGGGATGAATTAGAGAACAGAACTGTGATCCTCTTCCCTGGTTGTCTTTCTTTCATCTCCGCTAATGCTTCGAGAAAAGCTCGTTGAACAGACAATATAATTTCTTAAATCCTCATCATCAGGCCGGGAGGTCTAGCCTTCACTGAAAATCAGAAATCTTGAAGATCTAAGGTACGGAAATGCCTTAGTAATTACTATGAGTAGTATGTAACGAGATCAGTTGGAGAGTGTGTTAGCGTTACCTGTGAGCACCTTGTAAAGTGTATTAGCGTTACCTGTGAGCACGAGGTTCTCACCCACAGGCTATGGATGAGTTCAGCACATAGTGTATCAATGGTCACTCTCAGTTATGACGCATGCACGGTCATTCAGGCTTTACAAACTACAATTCACGCAATCTTTACTTCCACTTTTCAGTTGTCAGATGAATATGATTGACTGATATGAGCTGTTACACCGACTTGTATTGGCTCATGGATTTTTTTTACTTTCGGAAGCGAGTTTTGTTGACGCAATCACATGACTATCTAGCTTAAACTGTACATGAGCTTCACTGGAGTTGACCAAGTAGAAACGGTCGTTTAAATGGCTGTGAAATTAATCGTCCCTAATGTGGTACGGTTAGTACACTCGACCTGCAAAGAGAGAGAATCAGGTCTGTGTTCTGGCAGAAGTAATGTTTTTGTTCTAGCGTTCAATGACTCCCGGCGTCTCCCTCAAAACTGCTGTTTCGCCGTGGTTTCCCAGTGGCAGGTCCGAAATAATTTGTAGCCTTATTACCCAATTGCTTCTTTATCATCGCCCGTTACACTATCTTCTATACATGTAGCAACTTGGAAAGACACGTGTCATTTTTCCGGACAAACTACCACAGCTACTGACTTCGAAGTTGCCGTGAGGATACTAAAAGATACATCAGTCATAATAACAGCCTTCGATCTTTGCCATCTGGAATTGTTGAATTAAGAAAAAAATATTTTACCAACATTTCCGGTCCTTCTATGGCCATTGGTAATCCCCGTCTGGAAACGAAATACAATTTCGCTAGCGTATGGCGTCATCAAATTTTGCCCACGCAGAAGTAATCTTCAGCGGGAACTACTTATGCCTGGGTGAGGAGAGTTGGGGGAGAGAAAGAGGTGGAGCGACACACACAATAAAATGACTATTCAGTAGAATTTTGGTATCCCTCTCTCCCTCCCCTTTCTTTTTTCCCGGCAACGCGAGATACCAAAGCTAGTTAGGATGTGGATAGATCTAGATCTATACTATACACATATCTACAGCGGATCTCTGATATCAGTCGCCCTTACGTCCTAACCAATGAGGGTGTGTTATCAGAGGTTTTGTGTTATCCAGAGTGCCCTTTATAAGACAGCAGTTGGGATAGTTGAGTGGATGTGAGCCAAGCGGGGCGTTGTGCAAGTTCTACTATATTTAGTATTATAACCCTTGATCTCTGAACATTCAATTTTTTTCTACCTGCTGGGGGGCTATTCTTCTGCTGTGTGACGGGACCCCAGACACGAAAATACATATCTTAAACATATCTTAAACAAGCGGAATTCTGCAGCAGTCTTAGTAATTAATATAATTAGATCAAGTGGTATTTCTACATCTTAAATCAACGGTCATTTTACCCCTCGCCTCCTGTTAAGACACTCACCAGTATAACGTGTGGAGGCCTGGCCTCGTGTGTTGTGGCTGGACCTGGTCTCATCTTAAACAGATGGAACTCGGCCTGTAAAATCTGCTCCTCTTCTTCCAGGTAGGAAATGTTGTAATGGAAGTGCATCCGATGAATGGAATCTGTGGGAATAAACAAACTTCGTCAGTCCAAAGGAAAATACCCTTGTTCGCCCATCTTAGAAGGATTCTAAACATACGAAAGGTAGTTGTCAATTCATCATGTATTTTGCTGATAATTATCTGCGTGAAAACCATAGCATAAGTGTTCTTGCCTCAACTTAAGAAAAGTATCAAGCAGTGGGGTACAGTATCAAGGTTTTTCCACGTTTTTTCTGAGTGCAAGCTAAATTGCCAGGTAAAGTTCTTTTTGTTATACCTTTACTAGGAATGCGGAGATATTTGAGAGCTTACGCATTAACGATGGGATATCTTACAACCGTAAGAATTACATTGATGCATCGGTGCTAATGCACTCTGAGTAATGTCCAACATACAGAGTTAGAAAAATTTTTACGATAGTTAGAGATCTCATCGTTAATGCGCAGGTTCTCAGTTATTTTCACAGAGACACTTTAAACCTACGGGTAGGTTTGTTTTTCCTTGCTGTTGTTGTGGTGCGGTGCAGCTGCTGATGTTGGTAGTGTTGATGTTGATGATGCTCGTGTTTGGAGCCATAATAATAACATGGTGAATCCTCTGTCGTTAGTGAGGCTGAGATTTTGATGCTAGTGGCACTGATTTTAATGCAGATTTTGTTTGTTTGTTTGTTGTCGTCGTTGATACTATTGTCGTGTCTATCAGTGATGTTGATGAAAATAATATGGATGACATGATGGTGATCAAGACGCTGACGGCATTGATGATGATGATGATGATGATGATGATGATGATGATGATGATGATGATGATGATGATGATAATGATGATGATGATGATGATGACGATGATGATCATGTTCATATTCTACTGTTGTTAGTCTTAAACTGATTTCGCTTTTCTATCAGCTTAAATGTAAAATTTCATAATCTAATTCTAAAAACTGTTAGACTCTTGTCTGCGAACAACGTTATTGTGCTTCTTAAGACAATTTTTAGACCTTCTATCGCTCTTGTATCGGTCTGCTTTTGCCATGTAGGAGCGCGCCCTGATAAAAATATGGGATATTACCAGAGAAAGTCTCCAGAGAATGGGAGCATTTTCCAAAATAAACTGCGATGGCTTTACTCCAATTACCATGCGGAATAAATGTCGAAAAGACCATTTTTATTAAAGCGAGACGAGTTTTTGCACCTCTCTACGAGTTGCATGCCTTATTTCTAGCCGTACATTATTCTGTGGCATATAAGTGGCGTTCAGTATATTTCTATATCTCCCGGTTCCATCACCATCACTGCATTCATAAACACTACATTCAAAACCATCATCATCATTTTCATCGCCACTTGGATGACGGTGAAGGAAACATTTAAGATCAGTGAGCGAAAGATAGGATCTACTTTGTGAAAGGAGTCCTTGAGTATTCCTTATCATATTTTTTATCAAACCTCTAGTAGGTGTGCACCCTTTCTCACTGTGACTGGCGCGCACCAATCAAACTCGTACTCTGATACCTTCCATGCTAAGGATGCCCACAGGATACCAGGACGCCCCCTTTCGCGACGTCGCAAGGTCCAAACAAACGCAGCCTTGTGGCCTTATGCATAATCCATGCGTTAATTAACGTACTGCGTTAACCACAGTGAACACTACTACTGTTTTGGGAGTTTCCCGTGGTTACCGCAGTCCGCTAACTAGCAACTAACTAAAGGATTATGGATACGGTCACTGGTCTCTGCTCATGACATCGTTTTAGGCCTAAATGAAATTCGTCATATCCTAATTCCAGTTTTAGAATTTTTCTTTACCTCCGAAACGCCGTTTTGTTGTGTTGTTGTTTGTTTTTTTATACTTGGTCCACATGCTTAAACCCAACTACTAAGGATCTAATCATTGATAATTGACCGTAAGCTCTTTTGGGTTAATGTCGACAAGCAGGTCAGGGATCTTTTTATAACCATTAGACGCCAAAATCTTGGAAATCTGGCCTTTCACCTTCTCTGTGTAACCGGGTGGAAAAGAATATACAGTAGTAGTATTGTATTTCTTGTATTTAAGGGGGAGGAAGGCGAGCTCAGTCTGATAATTTTTCAGATCTTACATAGGCCTATAATTTTAAGGAAGTGTGTCACCAGGGATTTTACCAAATTACTGTGAATGATCAATTTTGAGAAGAAGGGCCGAAAAAACCTACACTAGAAAATTTCTGTCCCTGCCGGGGATCGAACCAGGGTCTCTCAGCTTGCAAGTCTGAACGTGTTACCACTACACTACAGGGACGCGAACTTCACAGCAATTTAATTCTTAAATACCTACTGCCTGAATCGGTCCCTAACTTTCACGTGCGAACCTAGTGCTCACCCGTGACTCTAACACACTTCCCGACTGCTCACATCTGTACCTTCTAAATGGAGACAAACATGTCTTCGAGAGGAGCAGTGTGAGCAACCTACCAAATGAACTTAAGTCTCAGGTCTATCCAAAATGACGGTGTGACCATACCGTGTGTGCAGGAAAATTGTCATTCATGAAACTCTCACGCTGTCACATTTCTCTCCATTTTCATTTAACCAGCATTAGCTTAAACATTCAATGATTACCCCCATTGTAAACAACATTTTTTTTACTGATCTAAGCTTATTGTGATCTAAGCTTACTGGGTGCTGCAAATTATTTAAACAGACGTCTCGCTCATTGTGACGTTTACATGCAAGGGGCTTGTTGAGAACGTTGTTTATTGGTGGCCCAAAGAGGCAAAAAGCATAAGAGTCTTTCGGGGCCCAAAATACCTCTTTACCACGCCTCTGTTTCAATCCCGTCACGCATGTCAGCGTGACAGCCTGGCACAAAAGAATATAGCCTTCTCCGTCTAATCGCAGCTTCTACTTAATCGCAGTATTTTTCAACATAAGCGAAATCGTATTTTCTATTTATACCAGCCAGTGGATAATCTCATTATTAAGTGGAGTCGACTGTTTACCCGTGAGGAGATTCAGATGCAAATGAAAAGATTTAGACTGGCTTATCTGTTTTGAGACAGATTTAGCAGCGCTTAAGTCTTCAGATCATATCAGCTAGGGCGGTTATGTAGAGCTAGAGAGGCTTATCCATGTAAGTCTTGGCTTGAGTGTGTAGAATAACAGAGACTTGAAGATGGCCCAACTAATATGATCTGTTCTCATCCTTGAGCCAGCTAGTGTAAGAGAGTGCAGGCTGCCTGTACTTCGCGACCTGTAGAGAGCTTCCTCAGTGCATTCTACCAGTGGGCGATACAGTTATTTTCAGACTCGAAGCTCGTTCGATGAATCTGACACTAGATTCGAGCTCGACAAGCGACGATTTCAGAAATTTAGAGATAGATTATGAGGCAGGAACAACCACTGCGTTCTTTTGCTCTTCATTGCACCTCAAGACAAATTCTCGGGGCCTCACAGTAAGAGTAAGACATAAGACGAATTGTAAATGAAAATGAAAGAAAAGAAAATTCTGCTTCCAATTTTTCAGTCCAAGTTTGTGACATATTTGTTACCGTAAGCAGGAAGGACATACGACAAATTAATGAAAGAGAAATAAAATTTTACCTTCAAAATTTTGGGCCAAATTTGTGACATTTCGATACCATTTTAGTTGCATTCGAACTATCTCAGTTTAGAATTAAAATGTAATCTGAATTTTTGACACCGTGGTATCGAATCTGGTTCTCCCGTGGCGCCCAGAAAGAATGCTTATTGCGCTGGAGATAAGACTTCGTGATGGTTCAGCTTAGATGGTGAGAGCATAGATCTACGTCATGTATTTAGAGCAAATCACATGGAAAGTGAAAGCCCTTGTTTATCTACGGTATCCGATAGCAGTTCAACTACACATGTCTGAAAGGTGGGCAGACGTAAAGATAGCGAGATGTCTAGCAGGTGTTAACAGGCAAGGGGGACGGTGACAAAAGTTCGTGAGAAATGCGATGCGAAAGTCTTTACGCTTCCAAAAAGAAAAAAACCAAAACGGTCGCTTCAGCCTGGTAAAGAAAAAAAAAAGGATTGCAGAGGTTAGATAGACTAGACAGACAATCCACGCAAGTGCACGTGACGTCACTTTCTTACTTAATACCGATGCACCCGGTAAACTTGTGAACTTACTGCAGGTGGGAGTCGCGGAATCTGAAAGAAATTCGATGTCGTCTGGCAGTCATTCTGAAACAACTGGCCTGGGAACCGGTCGCCAGCCAAAACACAAGTGCAGGCCAGGTGGATCGAGCTGGGAAGTTTTTTGTTGGTTTTTTTTTTGGTTACATTCGGCGTCGATTGCTTTGTTTGCGTCTTACAGGTGTCATTTAGCATTCTTTGCTACTCTCCTAGGAGGTTCACCTATCAAAAGTTTGAGATGGTTCAGTCGCGCGGGGTGGCGATGAATATTCTCCAGTGTCTGTTTGCTCATAAACTTTTGCGTGAACTGTGCGTTCTGTCCTGACAGAAACTAGCCTAACCCGTGTCGTCCTTCGAGACTGATGACCAAACTTACAGTAGGATCACAGAATTAGAAACATCTACAGAAGCACAAAGCCCTATAATAAGTGACGTCACTTATACAGACTCCCTATCTCTCCATGTGAACTAAATTATTTTGCTCCAGGGTGTCCATGATTGGCAGGCGTGCGTGGTGAATGCTTGCTGCTACATGCTAGTCGATGTGTTTTGAGAGTATAAATGGATTATGGCGTTTCGCATTATAAGATAGCCAGCTATTACTCGTTCTACTGATGTTGTTGTATTACCCCAACGACCTGGAGCCATTTGTATTCGAAAACTCCATACATTTGTTGGAATGCTCTGGCTGGTCTCTAGTCTCTCACATCCTATATCAAATCGTACCCACCAACTAAAACACATTGGCTGCATTTGTCTGGTCCCAGCGGCGTCGCCAAAGGGGCCATTCTTAAATCCTACAGGCTTTCCTTAGCAAAGGAAGTATCAAAATACGCCTTGAGTTGGTGCGCGCCAATCACAGTGAGAAAATGTGCACACCTACTAGGGGTTTGTTAACAATGTTTCGTCTTTTACCATCATCGGAAAAGTAAGCTCGGCAGTATGGAGGCAACCATCTGCGGTTTCAAATTTGTTAGGGATACGAATTATCAACGACCTTGTGTCGGAGGAGGATATGATAAGAATCAACGGTGTCTGTAGGCAAATGTATAAGTATAGCAAAGACCACTCGCAAGTCGGTGCATTACTTTCTTGCACTTCCGCAATCAGCTTGGCTTGACTAGAGGCTGATACTTCCTTTTTTTAAGGGCGGTCCGTTTCGCGAGGCCGCAGGGACCAAACAAACGCAGCCCTTTCTATAACCTCGAAATTGCAGCTGGTCTTCTGGAATTCGATTTTGCTAGGTCCCGCTGCAGCTTATATAGTATAACAAAACCTCCGTATAAAGTATATATATATATATATATATGTTATAGGTGCATAGAAAAAGTATACTTGTCATTGGGAAAGCTTATTATCGAGGTTCACCAGAACAATAACATGGTAGACTGATAATGAACCCGTACATATGAAATGAATGCTTAATAATGAGGCATGCTTATTATAATATGAGTACTTAATAGCAATGTTCAACTGGATCCTTACATCAAGACCATGCCAGCCTTTTGAAGATTTTGAAGTTACTAAAGTATCAGTAATTCTCTGTCTGCTTCAGATGTCTCCATGAACTATGCTTACACCAGTAAGAATCTGCACTGTGTCTTGAAAATAAGACTAATTATACCTTGAGTAAACGGGAAAGATAAACCTTTATCAGATCCCGACAGACATACTAGGACTGAGTAGATAATTTCTAATAAAACTTCCAAGGATCTGCGCCCTGTATACCCCTAACCCTCCCTCCCCATCCCCTCCACACATACACTTAAGCTTCCCTCCCTGTACCTTTCCCTCTTTTCCGTTCTCCCTCCCTCTCTTTTTCTCTCACTCCTCCCCCCCCCCCCCCCCCCNCCCCCCCCCAACCCCACCTCACCGCAATTCTACCCTTCCTTCTAGATTAGCTTTCTCTTTAGTACTGTCACAGATAAACAGAGAAATAGACTACGTTCGTACCTTTCCATTTATCATGCTTCTCTCTCACAATCTCTCACCCAGCTCCAACAGGGCCCCGATCGTTTGTTAAGGATCTGTTCTCTACTACTCGCACTTGGCCGTAGGAATACAGGAAATCTTGTTGCCGCTAAGTAAACTTTTATTCAACGACCTTCCGAGTCAATATTTGCACTAACCTTTTATCGGCAAAGACACCCAGAATTTACATACATATGTTGAATAGAACCCGCCACTAAACCGACATCTCCCAACACTACTGGAACGGCTCGGCGTAAGGTTGATAGAAGGCGGGTGCTCCACAACAACTGTATGACCAGAACTATGCAAAGTGCCTGTAGCGGGGCCCCTCTAAACTAATGGAGAGCTCTTGTCTGCTCCCTTGTGGTGCTCAAGAGGTGTTGGAGAGCCCTATGGGGTTAAATCCCCGTCACAGACTTTACCTGTGGTTTTCACAGGTGCTACGCTCTCCATGACGTAAGGGCAAAACATCTCGTGACGGGTCCGCTGGCGACTTTCTGTGCTAGTCTTCTGCTTGGGCCAAAGCAATGAATTTCTCAAAAAAAAAATTTCTTCCTAACGTCAGATGCAAGTAGCAAGGGAACAGTCAGAGGAAGCGACAGAAAGAGAGAAGGGGGGCTGGGNAGAGAATGGAGGTAGAGGTGAAATAGCCTAAAAGTAAGGTAAAATAGGCAAATCTAGAACTTTTTTTTGTCAGAAGCACTGTAGCGAAGCAACAGTCAGAAGAAAGAGAAAGAGAAAGAGAAGAAGAGAAGAGGAAGAAAAATAGGAGTCAGCCCAGAGGTGAGGTAAAAATAAGAAAATCTGGGACCTAATGTCTGGGGTAGTGTGGCGGGGCAAGTGTCCGAAAACAGAGAGAAAGAAAGAGAGAGAGAGAGAAAAGAGGAAATGGGGAAGAAGAGGAAATAGCCCAAACGTGAGGTAACGTAAGAAATTCCAGGCATTGATGTCAGAAGCAGTGTAGTGAGGCAACAGTCAGAAAAGAGAAAGAGAGGAGAGAGAGAGAGAGAGAAAGTGAATGAGAGAGCGGGCGAGAGAGAAGAAGAATGGGGAAGAACAAGAAGAGGTGAGTAAAATGAGGAAATCTGAGGAAGAGAGAGAGAGAGATATACACAGAGAGAGAATGCATCTAAAGCGATTCTTGTGATGTTATTGAAGGAGGTGGGGGCGCGTGAATTCAGGGGCCAAAAGAAAGGGGACGCCAAATTTTACTTTGCCCCTGGGCGCAGAATACCCTTGTCTCCCCACTTATCAGTAACAAATGATTCTAATCAAAGGCTCTTGCGTAAGCTAGATGATGTTATGTGGAAATCTCCTGTGACGATCAAAGTAAACAGTGTTTTTCTCTAAATCTTCCTCAAATAAATCAAGGGATAAAAGTATTCAGTGTTCGCTAAAGCAGAATATAGATCAGCAGAACATGCGTCTGTTTAAAAGCAGCGCAAACACATCAATAGCCTGTAAAAACAAACAAATATGCAATACAATATGTGGATCTACGGCAAAATAAGGGCCAGACTGCACACCAAATCCATGTGACGTTCAGCTTTGGAGCCAGTTATTCTATTAACCTGAGATAAAACCTTTCATGACGATACAGTGAGTTTCTTCTGGGTTATTGTTGTGTTCCTATTTAGCTGTTTGAACACATTTTGACACTTAGAACGCCTGCTATTGATAAGTAGAAACCATGTGTAATTCTGGGGCATTTGAATATCTCCAAAGTCAAATGGACACATGTTCTGACTCTGACAGGCAAGTGTTAGCACAAAAAAGGCAGTCAACGACAACGCTTGTCTAAAGACAAAACAGCTATAAAAATCTAGACAGGAGAAAACAAAACACGTTATCATATTTTGTTTTGAATCGATATAAAACATAGCGATAAAGAGCACAGGAAATTTCACCGGAAGCGCAGCATTTCGCGCTAACGGCTGTCATAACGAGGCGATTTTTTACTATTTTTTTTTGTTTTTATTTGTTTTCGTATCTTGGATTTTGACGTAGAGCGGCACGGCTTTGTCCATGGACAATATCACATTGCTGAATTAATATGCTCAGGCACTTTCTGCTGACAACCATACACTCTTATCAGTGCAAGGCACTCTTAACTTGTCATTCATGAATATCCACGACCATCAGCGCAAGTTTACAAAGTCGTTAAAGTTTCATTTCGAATTCTATTTCTGTTATCATGAAGATTGAGGTAGAAGCTATGTAGGTTTGATCAGTTCTGACTGGGCCGTATAACACTGTGGATCCTTTTTTAAATTTAGTGACTCTAAATTTAGTAGGCCTACAGTAGATGATAAATTCAAGCTCTGGAGCCAATAGAATGGAAAAGAATCCTGAAAATAACAACGCAACCACTCAACCTCCATACTGATTCTTACTGTATCCTTCTTATTATGTATATTGTTATGTAACTACGTTGGAACTGGCCACAGTGCCTAATACAAACATTGAATCTGAATCTGAAATCTAATGATACAATTCGTTCAACTGATTAGAGTCAGTTTCTCGCAGCAAACATTTGCTTGCATGCGGCCTCTTTCCTTTAATTCCGAACAGCGGATCACCTATCTGGGAAAGAAAAGCCGCTTGATTTAAGACGACATCCACCTGCGGATTGACCTTCCCTTACACGTGTCATTGTTTATACCTTTTATTTCTTTTATTTACAAGTCATTTCTGGCAGCTCGGCGGTCTTCTCACGCATTTTACCCCTTCCCGTGCCTCTCTTGTGTACAGACGTTCATAATGATTTTGGCACTTAAATATCCAGCCCATTTGCGCATTGCACACACACGTAAGTTTTTTTCTTCTTCTCCTTCTTCTTCTTCTTCCTCTGCCTCACATCTGGTAGTGGGCTATCTCAGAAGCTCAAAAGCAACTATTTTAGTCGGTTTATGGGCTCACGACAATGGCATGAGCGCCTTTGCCAAGAAAAATAAAGCCAAAAAAAATATGGAATCGCAAAGAAATCGCTCTACGCAGTGCACTGATTAGAATGGGGCTCTTCTAAGGTAAAGTCCTCGGAAAATGGCTGTAAGAACGCAATGAAAGGACCCAACAAAACGGAAGATCGCAAGACGACCAGGTGTCAAAGCCGGCACAGGTGTGCTTACCCAGGCACCGTGCGACTTTGCCAGCCAGGGGCGTTTCCTGACTGAAAATATTTCGGGCTCTCAGAAGGGGGGGGNGGGGGGCCCGTCTTCATGTCTTGCTATTGTGGACCATGTAATAGCCTACGTTACATATGTATATTATTCGTCAACAGTGACTTTTGGTTTATGCGAACTTTATGGTGCAATTAAATGGGTACGTGTAATAAGGCACTGAATTCACTTTTCTTCACGGCTATTCAATCATGCAAAACCTTAATCTACTACAGCCTAACATCTGGAGTCATAACAACTGCTGACAGATGTTAACTGACTTGGATCAAAGGAAAGCCAAGGCATATGCTTCATGGTTTCTTTCAACATTGTGATGGAAGCAATGATTCATTTCTTCGCAATGTACGACATTCATGTACGTCTTTACTATGTGTTATCAACATACTGGTATGTCCTGAAAATCTTCGCAACGTCTGATGTACATAGCCATCCTTATCTTTGTACTGTACATAGCCATCCTTATCTTTGTACATAGCCATCTTTATCTTTGTACTGTACATAGCCACCCTTATCTTTGTACATAGCCATCCTTATCTTTGTACATAGCCATCCTTATCTTTGTACTCTACATAGCCATCCTCATCTTTGTACTCTACATAGCCATCCTTATCTTTGTACATAGCCATTCTTATCTTTGTACATAGACATCCTTATCTTTGTACACAGCCATCCTCATCTTTGTTACGTTAAAGGTATCGATACTCCAAGAGATAGCATTCTCGTTTCGCCTCCAACGTGCCCATATGTCTTATTTCTTATATAGAGAAAGAGCTATTTCTACGAACAGGGTAATCAGCTTATGGTAATCGGGCGACAACAGTACTTGCAAAACATGACGTAGCAAAGAGTTACACGCCAAACTCTCATTTTGTTACCCGGGAAAAGATTCGCCCCTGACCCAAACCTGCCCCGGGTTTGGGCTTTTGGTTGGCTCCCGAGGAGGGATCAACATTATTGCTGTGTTTACATCATATGTACATTAAGTCTGTATCACACAAATGGTACCGCGCTGTACCTTGAGGGGGAGATGCCTGTATTTATGTATCCGCTTTGTAAATCACATTAGTTTTCTAGCTTTCTGGTCTCTCAGACCACACGTGAAATGGTTGGAAATGCAAAGAAAATAAAAGAGGGCGTAGTGGTAGTGGTCATACTAAACCCAAACCCAGACTAACATCAAAGTTATACATGTAGCTCTTTGGATTGCAGTGATGCATTGCAGTGTTGTACCTACTAAAATGTCACCGCAAAAGACACAAAAACAAGTCGTAGGTGCAAATAGTTTTATAACTGTTCGTTGTGACATGACCTTTGGTACAGGAGTGCCTCATGACAAGGCTTAACGAGGTACGCTCTGTCAAAATCTAACAAAGGTTGTAGGCGGTTGCAAATATGGAGGGAGAGAGAGAAAGGGAGAGAGAGAGAAAGGGAGAGAGAGAGAGGGAGGAGGAGAGAGAGAGGTAGATTAGCGGACCAATTTATATATATTGTGCTGTGTCAGCCTAATTACTTTCTCGTATTATTAGTTTGAGATATTAATCTTCCACTTTTAACATGTCTCCTGTTTTCTTCGGCCCTCATGTTCATCGATCAGGATCCGTAAGCAGAGCAAGCGACTAACGCTAGTAACGGCTAAAATCTTCCGTTAAAAGTAACTTAAAGAGTAAATTATAGTTGCTTAGGATGTTGGTCGCGACTAACACTTGTAGCTTGTTGAGCTTACGGCCAATGTCTTGTACAAGTGGAATATATACTTAACATGGTATCAACATGTAAAGCTCAGGGAATGCATTCATGTAACACCACTGCGTTCCAGTATGAAGCCACCCACACCCATGAAATTTGATATGACACTATTTTTATCGATGTCAAGCTGTTTGGCGGTCTTTGTGTATCGATTTAAAGAGGATTTAATTTTTTTAAAAAGCAATTCTTTCTTGTAAAGGTTCGTGTAATCGCCAATGGTTGTTTTGAATATTTTTAAACAAAAGTTGCTTCCCCGAGTTGATGGATCGAAAACTTCGCCTCCCTTTATTGTCAGCCGTCAGTGTATCAGAAATTCCTTGTCTGGGCATGACAATCCCTTCGTAGAATGGGTGGTATTACCAATACTGATAATGCGGTTAATTTTTACTCGAGCCGACCATGTTGTCAGGGTTTTGCTTCACGCCTTTTGATCTCGTTTGATATTGAGATTGAATCGACTATGAGTTAGTGTGGGCTAAGATTCAGAAAATACAGTACATGAGACATAACATGAAATCGTATTATATACCATCATGTATTTTGTGGTTTCTAATGTCCTAAGACAAGTTTCTTTCCGCTTTGTGAACCAAGAATGTACGAAGTCAGATTTCCATGATTTTGATGTCTACTACAATTCCTTCACAGATAGATACTTGGCCCAGCGTGATGATGAGTGAATATATTTTTCTCGGTTTTTGGAAGCAGTAATCGTTGGCCTCAAATATATGGGCCAAAGTTTTTAAAAATATAAAATGAGAAAGACAAAATGAAAGGCGCGATGGGTGTAAAGAAATACGAATATGAAATTGGAACCAGCATTTAACAGAGATAAAATAAATGATACAACATCATTAGCAAAAAGCTATAAGATGTAAGTTCAGTGGATTTATTTCGATACATAATCCCAAACTCATAATTTGATTATGTAGCTCTGTGAAAATATGCTATACTCCAGTTACAAAACAAATTAGCACGAGTGATTCTCGATCAAGAACATTTGGTGCACTCAACCTCTCATTTACTTATTGACGGTTTGGATAATATGCTGCCACACTTGACACTTGGAGACCCTCCTAAGGCCAAAAACCAGGTAAAATTAACATACTCTTGCAACCAGATGAACTTCATGTATCGAAGCCATTTGTCGCCTTATAAATCAGATACAAAGATGCACGAGAAGATTTTGTGTGTGTGTGTGTATGTGTGTGTGTGTGTGTGTGTGTGTGTGTGTGTGTGTGTGTGNTGTGTGTGTGTGTGTGTGTGTGTGTGTGTGTGTGTGTGTGTGTGTTGGGGGCGGTGCTTCGAGGGAGGGCTTGTGTAGATGTATAATATATCACAACTGACGTAAAAGACGTAGGTGTATGAAAGGAAGGAAATATGCGGTTACAGGAAGTTTTCACTCATACTACGCATTGTCGTTTTTCAAATTCCTCTCAAAGATGAGACGAAGGGGGTATGAAAGACTTGAGTTTTATGTTGAGTTATGATACCCAGAACCAGGTGTGCGGTGACATGTATAGTGCTGGAATTATGGCTATATCTGTCGAAACTCCGCAGTTTTCGTGGCGCGCGTGTGTTCATAACGCTGAGAGGAAATGAGCCGTTTGTCATGCCACCTTTGTTTTAGCACCCTGCTGCTATACAAATAACATAAGTTTGAAATTGAAAAGAGATTTTTCTGTCTAGAGGATGATAATGAAGATCGTAATGATCCCATGATTATTACTTCAGCCCTGATAAAAGAGCACCCCTGTTCTGAAAAGTGGCTTGTGAATGTTATCATCCTTTGATTGTCTGTTTACAGCCATTAAACTAATTTAAACCAATCTCAATTATTCAGTGTTAGAAGATCTTCATTTTTTTTCCTTCCTGTATATGAAATTATGATCAAAATAACGATGGTGACGCCTTTTTCACATTTTATCCTGAATCTGACCCACCAACTGGAATTCCAGGAGACCAGTCTTTAATAAAGGGTTGCATTTCGTCGCCCCGATCAAAATATCGATGTTTTGGTTTCAAAGGGTTAAACTACACTGTCTGCGGCAAATTACTTGTACACAAGCACAAACTAATCAATATCACTGACAAATTCCAAACTAAACCAAATCAAAACAAAAATAAAGAAAAAGAATCAAATCTCCCTTCCCCCCAGTAGATATATAAATCAAGCCACACGTCATGTTTGTTGTTTTTTTGTCATTTTTATATCAGCGCTGTCATCAAGATAAGGAAAGAGTTAGATGAAACAAACATGCGGATCTGTCTTGAATAAGTTAGAACAGACTGGCTGGAACATCTTGAACTCTTACTACAGGCTTACACCGTTGTGACCTTCTTCTTACGCTACTCCATTGACATAGTGTAAAGGTCAAAGGTCAGATGCGGGCAAAACCCAGACTTAAAGAACAACTCATGGGAGAGTCTTCCGCTATATAAATTTGAAGCGACCGAAGATGATGATGATAGCTGTGATGGTAATGTTGACGAAAGTTGCTTTTTATTTTTTCTCTTCTTCATATCGTATTATTCCCCCATTGGTAGTGTCTTAATTCCTATTTTTTATATATATATATATATATATATATATATATATATATATATATATATATA